>LR749535.1:541253-671598 GCA_902729485.2 Mus minutoides
CTCCTCCTCCTCCTCTTCTTCTTCTTCTTCTTCTTCTTCTTCTTCTTCTTTTACGAGACAGGGTTTCTGTGTAGCCCTGGCTGTCCTGGAACTCACTTTGTAGACCAGGCTGGCCTTGAACTCAGAAATCCTCCTGCCTCTGCCTCCTGAGTGCTGGGATTAAAGGCATGCGCCACCACTGAACCCTACCTGGCTCATTCCCTCTTCTTAATTAAAATTTTATTTGTTCTCAAGACTGAGATCAAACATCATGTTTCACGATGCCTTTCTTAAGCTGGAGTTTCCTGTACTCCTCCCACAGTTGGTTCTCACAAGTTTTCAAATAGGTATGTCTCAATTCTCAGACACAAACGTAACAACGTAACTAACATCCTAAACAATGTAACTAACATCCTAAACAACGTAACTAACATCCACTGTGACTCTCGCTGTTGTATTCTGAGTAGCTAGTAAACATGCCAGGCTTAAATGAAATCATCTGGTGTTTGCGAAGTTCAGAGGGTTCCTAGTATAGACTCCTGGGCTCCGCAGCAGATCTACTGAGACATCTCTGGGAATGTGATGCTGGCCTCTACTCCCACAAGTTCCCGTGTGCTGGTTCTATACTCCAAAACTTGCAGGCTTGATGATCAAATAACTCTGACTAAGCAGAGATAGCAGCATGCTGATTACAACTGATTTTTATGCTAGAATTTCCATCCAAAGCACTTTCCTAGGCCTTGGGAAATGGAGGGAAGTGCAATCAAATTCAAGTCTCAGTGAGTGTGTCTCTTAAATTAGAAAGGTATGTTCGAGAATTTAAAAGTAGTCTTGAGAGAAGTTCTGAGAGCATCACTTATAAGAGGGTGGGTTTTCAAGTCAAGGTTAGTCTTCCTAGTTAAGTAAGTTCAGTTTGTTTGCTTTGCTTAAAGCATTTTGTCCTGGGACTGTCGATTTGAGGTTTATTACTTCCTTGTGCAGGGCAGACCCAGTCTTGAGCTTCTCGTCTTCCTCTGACACTAACTCTGTGCTCCTTGATGAGACTTTGCAATAAACTGAAGTTAAAAAGAAGGGAATCTCATACTTGCCATGTGCAAAGTAGCTAAGTCGTAATTTATGTTTTGTAAAACAGGCAATACTTTTTTGTTGTTGTTTGTTTGTTTGGTTGGTTGGTTTTTGGTTTTTCAGGACAGGGTTTCTCTGTATAGCCCTGGCTGTCCTGGAACTCACTTTGTAGACCAGGCTGGCCTCAGAAATCTGCCTACCTCTGCCTCCCGAGTGCTGGGATTAAAGGCATGCGCCACCACGCCCGGCGGCAATACTTTTAAATAGACAATTACACTGCTATAATACAATATTAGTACATAATTTTTAACAGTTTGATCTAACACATGTATGGGCAGGATGACATGATATTATTTGATGCAGTGATTTATCTTGGAGGTTTCTTTTTGTTTGTTTGTATGTTTCTACTTTTATTTTCAATAGGGTTTCTGCATGCAAATTAGTCTAGGCTGGCCTGAAATGTGTAATTCTCCTACCTCAAGTCTGAATGCTGGGACAATAGACTTAAAGCACTAGGCCTGACCTGGATTTATTTTCAATAACAATGAAGAAGAAATAAAAGGGGAAAGTACAGTATTAACATATAGTTATAAACTGTTACTTTTCCCTACTCAATGTAACCTGGTTGACATAACACACATTGCTGTCTATAAGGTTCTACCTAATTTGAGTGTCTGGGACTTTTAATAATAATAATAATAATAATAATAATAATAATAATTATTATTATTATTATTATTATTATTATTGTTATTGTTCAGGAGGCATGAGCATTCCATGGAATGTATGTGGATGTCAGAGTTCCAACTCGTAACAGTCTCTCCTGCCACTGTGGGTTCCAGCAATCAAATGCAGGTTGTATGTATAGCTTGTGTGGCAAGTGCTTTTTTTACCTGCTCAACTTTCTTACTATTCCTGTCTGAGAAATTTTTAGAAGGATATTACAGTAGCTTATTTCTAGAACCAAGCCCTGGCTGTTTCAAAGTTCTTGTTTAACTCAATCATCTCCCAAAACAAGGTGAGATTGTACTGTGGTGGATCTAGATTTTCCTCTCAACAGGAGTCTAGCCGGTTCTGTTCGTCTTCAACTTGAACACCGTTCGATATTAATAAATAGCGATGTTCTTCCCGCAGCTTACTTCTGAGTGTGCTTGTCATGTGTCGGGTAAACAGAGCTTCCAGTGGAGATAGCAAATGGAGTCAATCTTGTGAGCTAACTTTGCTCACTTGTTAAGGAGTCCTGGGTGCCTGAAGTTGTCTCTGGAGGAATTCAGAGGGAAGCAGGAGGCTTCATGAAAGAGAGAATTGAAGTGAACCAAGGCTAACTATAGTGCATATGCTATTTTTCTGTCTCAGGGTCCTTGATCCACTGTGTTTCATACACTTTATAGTCCAGGAACATTCTTTTAAAACCAGTCTACCAGATCCTGGGACTCTGGAGTCTGCTGCCTCCTTTCTATCTATACTTAGACGCCTCTGTCTTAGGCAGTAGTCATTTGCTTTTAGCATTGGGCATGGTAGGACGACCTGTGGGTGAATAAGTCTGGAGGATGGCTGGTTTTGTTTGCTGGATGATGATCAGGGTTCTTCCTCATCCCACCAGCCATTACCTTTCAATCTCACTTAGACTTAGAATCTGCAGCTTTCTGAGTGTCTGAAAACCTTGCCTTGTGGCTTGCCTGTCGTTTATGTGGGTCCACAGAGTGTGGTAATTCAGTGGACCTTTCTTTGAATTCTAGTACTACCCTCACATTTTATTTTCTTATGACTTATTATTATTTGCATTTTTTGCATGTATTTTTCCATGACCATTTTTTTTCTTTTTTTCTTTTTTCTTGGATATTTTCTTTATTTACATTTCAAATGCTATCCCTTTTCCCAGTTTTCCCCCTCCCGGAAAACCCCTATCCCGTCCTCCCTCTCCCTGCTTCTATGAGGGTGTTCCTCCACCCACTCACCCAATCCCATCTCCCTACCCTCAATTCCAATACACTGGGGCATCTATCTAGCCTTCATAGGAGCAAGGACCTCTCCTCCCATTGATGCATGACAAGGCCATCCTCTGCTACATATGCAACTGGAGCCATGTGCACTCCTTTTTTGGTGGGTTAGTCCCTGGTAGCTCTGGGGGGGTCTGGTTGGTTGATATTGTTATTCTTTCTATGGGGTTGCAAACTGCTTCAACTGCTCCAGTCCTTTCTCTAACTCCTCTATTGCGGACCCTGTGCTCAGTCCAATGGTTGGCTGTGAGCACCTGCCTCTGTATTTGTAAGGCTCTGGCAAGGCCTCTCAGGAGACAACCATATCAGGCCCCTTTTAGCACACACTTCTTGGCATCCATAATAGTGTACGGGTTTGGTAACTGTATATGGGATTAATCCCCAGTTAGGACAGTTCCTGGATGGCCTTTCCTTTAGTCTCTGCTCTACACTTTATCTCCATATTTGCTCCTGTGAGTATTCTTTTCTCCTTCTAAGAAGGACCAAAGCATCCACACTTTGGTCTTCCTTCTTCTTGAGTTTCATGTGGTCTGTGAATTGTATCTTGGTTATTTGGAGCTTTTGAGCTAATACACACTTGTCAGTGAGTGCATACTATGTGTGTTCTTTTGCAATTGGGTCACCTCACTCAGGATGATATTTTCTAGTCTCATCCATTTGCCCAAGAATTGCATGAATTCATTGTTTTTAATAGCTGAGTAGTACTCTGCTGTGTAAATAAATGTAAGACATTTTCTGTATCCATTCCTATGTTGAGGGATATCTGGGTTCTTTCCAGCTTCTGGATATTATAAACGAGGCTACTATGAACATAGTAGACCATGTGTTCTTGTAATATGTTTGACCATCTTCTGGGTATATGCCCAGGAGTGGTATAGCTGTGTCCTCAGATAGTACTATGTCCAGTTTTCTGAAGAACTGCCAAACTGATTTCCAGAGTGGTTGTGCCAGCTTGCAATCCCACCAGCAATGGAGGAGTGTTCCTCTTTCTCCACATCCTTGCCAGCATCTGCTGCCACCTGAGTTTTTGATTTTAGTCATTCTGCTGTTGTGAGGTGAAATCTCAGGGTCGTTTTGATTTGCATTTCCCTGATGACTAAGGATGTTGACCATTTCTTTAGGTGCTTCTAGGCCATTCAATATTAAAGTTTCTTTTATGAATGTGGGTGCCCTTTCATTTGGAGTGTAGATGTTCAGAAATGAGAGTTCATCTTGGTAGATTTTTTTCCTTTGACCAGTATGAAGCGTCCTTCCTTATCTTCTTTTGATAACTTTCGGTTGAAAGTCGATTTTATTCGATATTAGAATGGCTACTCCAGTTTGTGTCTAGGGACCATTTGCTTGGACATTTGTTTTCTAGCCTTTTATTCTGAGGTAGTGACTGTCTTAATCAATGATGTGTGTTTCCTGTATGCAGCAAAATGCTGGGTCCTGTTTACATATCCAGATTGTTAGTCTATGTCTTTTTATTGGGGAATTGAGTCCACTGATGTTAAGAGATACTAGGGAAAAGTGATTGTTACTTCCTGTTATTTTTGTTGTTAAAGGTGGAATTATGTTTGTGTGGCTATCTTCTTTTGGGTTTGTTGAAAGATTACTTTTTTGCTTTTCCTAGGGTGCAGTTTCCCTCCTTGTGTTGGTGTTTTCCATTTATTATCCTTTGTTGGGCTGGATTTGTGGAAAGATATTGTGTAAATTTGATTTTGTCATGGAATATCTTGTTTTCTCCATCTATGATAATTGAGAGTTTTGCTGGGTAATTGAGTTTTAGTCTGGGCTGGCATTTATGTTCTCTTAGGGTCTGTATGACATCTGCCCAGGATCTTCTAACTTTCAGTCTGTGGTGAGAAGTCTGGTGTGATGCTGATAGATCTGCCTTTATATGTTACTTGACATTTTTCCCTTACTGCTTTTAATATTCTTTCTCTGTTTAATACATTTGTTGTTTTGATTATTATGTATGTGATGGGTAGATATTTTCTTTCCTGGTCCAGTCTATTTGGAGTTCTGTAGGCTTCTGGAATGTTCGTGGGCATTTCTTTCTTTAGGTTTGGGAAGTTTTCTTCTGGTAATTTTGTTGAAGCTATTTACTGGCCCTTTAAGTTGGGAATCTTAGCTCTCCTCTATACCTATTATCCTTAGGTTTGGTCTTCTTATTGTGTCCTGGATTTCCTGGATGTTTTGTGTTAGGAGCTTTTTGCATTTTGCATTTTCTTTGACTGTTGTTTCCATGACCAATTTTAAAAGCACATGTTTTACTACTATAAAATCTAGCTTTGTGTTTTGTGTGTGAATATTTCATCATGCTTATGCTTGATGGAAAATGATCCTACCTGTCCATCGGTCACAATCTTAAAATTTCAGTGCAAACAGTGCAAAGCTTGGTAAATCCATTTTACCATAGATTTTTTTTTTCAAAATTTTATTAGGTATTTTCTTCATTTACATTTCAAATGCTATCCCCAAAGTCCCCTATACCCTCCCCCTGCCCTACTCCCCTTCCCACCCACTCCCACTTCTTGTCCCTGGTGTTCCCCTGTACTAGGGCATATAAAGTTTGCAAGACCAAGGGGCCTCTCTTCCCCATGTTGGCCAACTAGGCCATCTTCTGCTACATATACAGCTAGAGACATGAGCTCTGGGGGTACCGGTTCATTCATATTGTTGTTCCACCTATGGGGTTGCAGACCCCTTCAGCTACTTGGGTACTTTCTCTAGCTTCTCCATTGGAGGCCCTGTGATCCATCCAATAGCTGACTGTGAGCATCCACTTCTGGGTTTGCCAGGCACTGGCATAACCTCACAAGAGACAGCTATATCAGGGTCCTTTCCCAAAATCTTGCTGGCATATGAAATAGTGTCTGCGTTTGGTAGCTGATTATGGGATGGATTCCCCAGGTGGGGCAGTCTCTGGATGGTCCATCCCCACATGAAATTCAAGAAGAAAGAAGACCAAAGTGTGAACACTTCATCCCTTCTTAGAATTTACCATAGATTTTAATGAAAGAATAATTTTTAATCCAGCTAATATAACACTCTTCAAGGTTTTCTTTTCCTTTTCCTTTTCCTTTTCCTTTTCCTTTTCCTTTTCCTTTTCCCTTTTCTTTTCTTTTCTTTTCTTTTCTTTTCTTTTCTTTTCTTTTCTTTTTTTCTTTTTTGAGACAGGATTTTTCTGTGTAGCTCTGGCTGTCCTGGAACTCACTCTGTAGACCAGGATGGCCTCGAACTCAGAAATCCTCCTGCCTCTGCCTCCCAAGTGCTGGGATTAAAGGCGTGCACCACCACTGCCTGGCTCTTCAAGGTTTTCCTGTGAACACACAAGAAACAGATAATTTTGAATTAGGTTATATTGTTTCTCAGTATAAACAATCGCTTTTAGAAGTGGACACTCTTTTTTCCTACTGACAAATGATTTGCTTTTTTCATTTCGAATGTGTTGCACAAAAATAGACAATCAATAGAACTCCAAGGGGCAGCTGGGCAGTTAGATCCTTTGATAAATTGCTAGGTTCAGTCATATGCCTATTGGGAAAGCAGACAAGAGAGTTCTTCAAGCCCCCTGTCCCAGCATTGTGCAGAATAAGCAATTTCAGGGTCACTGGGAATCTCTGTGTTAGAGCACAAGGTATAGAATTTTTGAGGAATATTTCTGATCTGGACCTCTGGTTTCTGCATACACACACACACACACACACACACACACACACCACACATACACACACAGAAACTACTAAACTTGTATGTATGATATCCTATATAATGTATCTAAATAGGAAAGCATACAAACATATCTTATTAATTGACTCAAGAGGGATTTTATATTGAAGAAAAATATTTTTACTAACCTACTTGATGAAACGATAAAGTGAGTAAATCTTGTTAAGTTTCAAATGGATTCTCTCTGGAGGGAGAAATTACCAGTAACAAAGTATGGACTCTATGTATTTGTTCAATCGATTTTTTTTAATTTAGTGCCACAAAAAATGAAAATAAAAATTTTTTGAAAAGTCAGAAGTCATGACAATGTCAAGCCACAAGAACAGAGTAAGAGAAGGAAACAGTTTCTAGAGATGAAAGAAAGCAGATCCAATTTTTGTGTACAATGTGTGTGTGTGTGTGTGTGTGTGTGTGTGTGTGTGTGTGTGATGTTTATGTTAAAATAAGCATACTTACTTGGAAAGCCACTGGCCATAAATCAAGCCACTTCCTCCTTTTGTCTGGCTATGAACTTTCGCTGAGTTGTTTAAGTGATATCCAAAGTGCTTGTAACACAGTGGAAGGGTCTGAATGCGCTTTGTAAACCAGGCTGGCCTAGAACTCAGAAATCTGCCTGCCTCTGCCTCCTGAGTGCTGGGATTAAAGGTGTGCATCACCACACCTGGCTGTATGAAGTATTTTTAAGGTACAGACCTTATTAATCGTGGTAACTATAAAGTCAGTTCCAGGCTGGCCTAGAACTCAGAAATCTGCCTGCCTCTGCCTCCTGAGTGCTGGGATTAAAGGTGTGCATCACCACACCTGGCTGTATGAAGTATTTTTAAGGTACAGACCTTATTAATTGTGGTAACTATAAAGTCAGGAAACCCTAAAACTGAACATCGCTTTTCTTCAATGAACCTGGGGACACAGGTGTCTTGTTTGTGTGTGTGGAGGTGCTGAGCAGCTCCTGGTTCGAAGGTGTCTTAGTCAGGGTTTCTATTCCTGGACAAAACATCATGACCAAGAAGCAAGTTGGGGAGGAAAGGGTTTATTCGGCTTACACTTCCATACTGCTGTTCATCACCAAAGGAAGTCAGGACTGGAACTTAAGCAGGAGCTGATGCAGAAGCCATGGAGGGATGTTCTTTACTGGCTTGCTTCCCTTGGCTTGCTCAGCCTGCTTTCTTATAGAACCCAAGACTGCCAGCCCAGAGATGGTCCCACCCACAAGGGGCCCTTGATCACTAATAGAGAAAATGCCTCACAGCTAGATCTCATGGAGGCATTTCCCCAACTGAAACTCCTTTTTCTGTGATAATTCCAGCTGTGTCGAGTTGACACAAACCTAGCCAGTACAGGAGGAAAGGGTTTATTCGGCTTACACTTCCATACTGCTGTTCATTACCAAATGAAGTCAGGACTGGAACTCAAGCAGGGCAGGAAGCAGGAGCTGATGCAGAGGCCATGGAAGGATGTTCTTTACTGGCTTCTTCCCCTGGCTTGCTCAGCCTGCTCTCTTATAGAACCAAGACTACCAGTCCAGAGATGGCACCACCCACAAGGGGACCTCCCCACTTGATCACTAGTTGAGAAAATGCCTTACAGCTGGATCTCATGGAGGCATTTCCCCAACTGAAGCTCCTTTCTCTGTGATAACTCCAGCCTGTGTCAAGTTGACACACAACTAGCCTGTACAGGAGGGAATGTGGTGATTTTTCTCATGCAATTATTGTGTGTTGGTCTCATTTCCTTCTCATTTGAGGAAAATGGTCTATGCCTGCCGTTTTCAACAGAATTGTCAACAGTATTTCCTTAGAGACTTTTCAGACTGCCTGTGGGCCCACCAGAAAATGCTGGTTTACATCTTCACCTGGGACTAAATCCCTTGCATTTAAAAAAAAACATCCTTATTACATTAGTAAAACTTCTGTCATTTGGCATTTAAGCCCTCACTTCCTGCTACTTCCTTTATACCTATCTTTTAATATGGATGACTATGATGCTGATTAGGTACATGTCTGTACCAGGGTGCAAGTGTTACTAGAGGATTTAGGCCATGAGGTAGGAAGTCTCTACATGCCAGACTCAGCTACTCACTTAAGATGCCAATTGAAAGAGATAAGGAATAGTGTGAAGTAGAGAAAGGAGATGTGTTAAGTGTGGCCAAACATGTGAGAGGAACATATAAAAATTCCAGTGACCTGCCCTGCCCACACTCCCATCCCGGCTCTATCTTTGGGGTCCTGATGAAGTTCTGATTCAAATGGAGAGTAAGAGATATGATTAACCAAGTAGTCCTCATGAGGATGTGTCTCTGTACATCATTGACATATCTGGGCCGTGTGAAATCTCATAGGAGGTAGGAAAGGGCAGATACTCATACCATTACAGCTTTGATTTCAACTCCTCAATTGCCAGTGCATTAATGATCTTTAGATATTTTGATTATTTGTTTGGTTTTAGTCTTGCTTGTAGCATAGGTTGTTCTTGGGTTCACTGTGTAGCAGAAGATGACCTTGAAATTCTGGTTCTCCTGCCTTTGCCTTTGTCAGGTACTGGGGTCTTGACCTAACTGTTTAGTTTCACATCTCCTGTCTCCAGCTTCCCTTCTCTCCACTGCCTGTGTCTAGAGCCTTCCTAGTTCCAAGCCGCTTCAGATCAGCTGAAGCAGGATCAAACCAGTATTGTCCATCACAGTGTCCCTCTGGACACTGTTGATAGTTGGACTCTGTTGATAGTTGACACATCCCTGTCACTGTAAAGACTTTCAGATAAAATTGGTTGACACTTTTACCCTCTAACTTGTAAGGAATTTGTTGTGTGTGTTCTACATTTCACAGAACTGTTTGCCAATCTCTCCTCTTAATCAAATACAACTGATATAGAGGCAGGAACACAGGCATTCACAGCTAGTCTCTTACACTCCATCCTTTCTCTGACTCCCAATGATTTAATGCTTGTTGAAGAAACATTCGACAGACTATCAGATATGCATGGAATTACATCTTGTTAAATACCAACTGAGTCTTAATAATTGTATCACATTTGCTTGAGAGTCTATCTAGCATCTCAAGTAGAAACTGCTTACTGATTGCTTACACGAGGTTGCTGAAGGAGTGTATCTTATAGTGTTGGGAATTCCGAATGGAAGACATAAGGAAGGAACAAATGCAGCCTCCGCTGAGTTAATAAAGCAGGTCATATGAAGAAAGAATGAAGGAGACAGGGATGGGTGAGGGTCTTTGATGAGCTTATCCATTTACATGTTAGGATTCGTAGAACTAAATGCACAGTGGGTTTGTAGATGCTGGTACTGAGTTTATTTGCTTGTCTTAACAAGGTGAGTCCTTGTGATTGAGGGGTGCATTTTTTCCACTTGTCACCCATGATAGAGATGACCTGCATCACCCATGGTGGAGATGACCGCCATGTTAGGAAGTTATCTTTAGTCCCTGGGTCACCTGGTCACATGTGCTAATATTCAAATTCCGATTTTTGTCCTCTGTTTAAACTCGCTAGGGGAGTCTGCAAAGCTCAGATTGCTGTGAAGTACAATTTGAATTATTCATTGATTTAAACCGATTTCTGAAAATAGTTGAAAACCTGGAGGGAACCATGAATTTAAAAGAGAGCCAGGAGGAGTATTTGGGAGGGCTCCGAGGAAAGAGAAGGAGTAGGAAAATAAAGGTGAAATTATTATTATAATCTCAAAAACTAAATCCAAAAAATGTGAAGAAAAGCTTTCTCTTGTATGGTGATTTGTGGACCAGCCACTGCCGTCAGCATTTGCTTCCTGGAACAGACATGCTTCATGCTTTGACTCTGGAAGGAGCAATGACCACACAGACTACTAAATTAGCAAATCGTGTAAAACATACAGCAGCTCATGGCCACTCCTCTGCTGTTGACTTCAAATGTGTTGACAGCCTTCACGTGGGCAGGAAAGGATTGAGAAAAAACGGTGGTGTGGAATCTCAGTGTTGTGACAGGATAAGGGAATTGTGTAAGAAGCAGAGAAGAGTTCAGCCGGACAGGCATGACTTGGATTACAGCTCATGTATTTAACTGGGGGAATTGGGTAAGCCTGCCGATCTCTGCTTTTGTAAGAAAAGGGGCAGAAAGCCTTTCTCGTAAGTTTACTATTCGGACAGTGTGACGTAATAGCAATAAAATGCTTTGAAAGCACCTACAGTTTTTAGCACACTACTCATTGGCGTTCCCATTCAACCCAGGGAGGAGAATGATGGCTCCCAGCATGAAGATAGTGAAGACTCAAAGATCTGCCACTTTTAGAAAAGTTTTACATAATTAATCACTGTAAAAATACATAGAAAACCCGAACCAAATTGTGTTTAAAAGAATGGAGCAGAGCCCCCCCCCCCCCACACACACACACACACATTCACATTCACACACATTTACGCAGTGTGTTTTCATTCAAATCCATCTCCTAACGGCTTAGAAAAGACCAGTCCTCCTTTGTGGTTGTGTTAGTTCCTCCCCTCTTAGCCGGCTTGTGGACCTTGGCCTTGGGAGTCCTCAGCTGTGATCTCAGGAAACCCGTGGGGTTCCTATCTGCCATGGAGGAGCCCATTACCAATGCTGTTGCCATGTTCCTGTGGATGCTGCCACCGAACAGTGACAGTCATGCCCTGTTGTTGTGGAGTCTGACACACGGCTTTGCTGCCGGCTCCCACTATGACTCTGGATATCGTCTGTGGTGCGTGACTCTTCATTTACCAGGTCCTGTGGTTCTATGTGCCCCTCGAGAGGGTCCCGTTCAAGTCAACAGCCTCTTTGGCCAGGATGTTCTGGGTGACACTGGATCTTTCTGTCCATATGGTCACAGATTTTAGGTCTGTTCTCACATCACACAGCTCTGGACTGCAGGTGGTGTGACTCGTGTTTGAGCCTGAGTTTTCAAGAATGAGCTCCACTCTTTTTTTTTGTTTTTTGTTTTTTCGAGACAGGGTTTCTCTGTGTAGCCCTGGCTGTCCTGGAACTCACTCTGTAGACCAGGCTGGCCTTGAACTTAGAAATCCGCCTGCCTCTGCCTCCCGAGTGCTGGAATTAAAGGCGTGCGCCACCACGCCCGGCATGAGCTCCACTCTTTGGGGGATTGTTGCCCCTAGGAGTCCCTCATATTCCAGCTCGGGCCAATTTTGACATCTCACAGAAAACCCATGAGCTTCCCTTTTAAACAGGGGCACACAGGAACTTGAAATGCAGTGTATATTAAGTGACTTCTTTTGTGATTGGGTTACCTCACTCAGGATGATATCCTCCAGATACATCCATTTACGCAAGAATTTCCTAAATTCATTGTTTTAAATAGCTGAGTAGTACTTTGTTGTGGATGTGCAGAGACAAAGTTTGGAGCTAAAATGAAAGGATGGACCATCCAGAGAGTGCCCCACCCAGGTGGTCCATCACATAATCAGCCACCAAACGCAGACACTACTGCATACACCAGCAGGACATTGCTGAAAGGACCCTGATATAGCTGTCTCCTGGGAGGCTTTGACAGTCCCTGACAAACGCAGAACTGGATGCTCACAATCATCTATAGGGCAGAACACAGGGTCCCCAATGTAGGAGCTAGAGAGAGTACCCAAGAGCTGTAGGGGTCTGCAACCCTATAGATGGAACAACAATATGAACTAATCAGAACCCCCAGAGCTCATGTCTCTAGCCGCATATGTATTAGAAGATGGCCAAGTTGGCCATTGTTGGGGAAGAAAGGCCCTTGGTCTAGCAATGTTTATATGCCCCAGTAGAGGGGAATGCCAGAGCCAAGTAGTGGGAGAGGGAGGGTAGGGGAGCAGGGCGGGGGAAGGGTATAGGGGACTTTTTGGTAACACTTGAAATGTAAATGAAGAAACTCTCTAATTTAAAAAAAGGCAAAAAAAAAAAAGAAAATATCTAATAAAAAAAAAAAAAAGAAGTGCAGTGTACTGAGCATGGAATCTCTACATCGTGGTGGCTGCCTTCCCCCCAGAGATTTTCAGTTCTACTGTGTGTTGGGTGGTGGTCTAGGTACCTTATGTTTACTCCCCAGAACACCCTGTGTGGAGCAGTCAAACATCAGCCTATGTTTTCTCACGCACCCCCTTTTGTATTCTAACAGAAGATGGGCGAAGCATGCAGGATTTAGGATGAACAGCCAGGAAGTGCCCACACTGATGCTTCCGAAATCGGTGACATCACGATAGGACCAGGCTGTTTCTTTGATGCTAAATTTTCACCGAGATCATTCATTAATTTGATTGAGATCTCATCTCTTTAATCAGTTGCTTGATGATTATTTAGTTTCTACCAAGTGTTCTTAATTATAAGAAACAGTTATGATTATGTTGTAATAGGCATTGCACATAATATATAGTTATATAATTGAGTAGGATGCCAATGTGTGCACATTTAAAAAAAAAAAAAAAAAAAAAACTTCTCTGCTTGGCATTCTAGATTGTATTTCCAGTCAAGATATAGGTTGGACTAGCAAAGGTAATGCTTTTTTTTTTATTTTAATTATGCAACATAATGTTAACAAAGGTCTTTGCAAGCTCCTGCCACTGGGCTCACAACTCATCTTAGGGCCACCATTCAGCTGAGGTAGATTAGTAGCTCACAGAGTGAAGACAGTGAGAACTAAAAGATCTGTCCCTTTTAGAAATGGCATCACCTTTTCATCTCTGGATGCTATACCCAGGTAAACACCTCCTTCTTGTGATTTGGAACAGGGTCAGTTTCCTCACACTAGATAACATTTTTTTTTGTTTGTTTTTTGTTTTTTTGCTTCTAAAATGCACCAGCCTCCCTCTCCAGGACATTAATTTTTTTCTTTCCATAACCCTAACAAGATTTCACCATGAAATTGGGTTACCATGGCCACAAGAGTGAGTGATCTCCCTCACCACTGTATTTCATGTAACTTTCACTCTGTGCTCCTGGTTCAGGGCCTTAGAGCTTGTTTTGTTCCCCTCCTACAACCCTGTCCTGCCAGGCCTCCCACACCTGACTCCTTTCCCTCCATCCCCTGTCCACAGCTCCTTCTTGGATAGCCTTTTTCTAAACTGAATCTGAAAGCATTTTCACATACTCAGTTTGAATATTTTCACTCTGTCCCTCTCTTTCTTCTCCCTGTTTCCTTTTCTCCCTCCCCCCTTCCTATGGTACCGAAGATTTGCATATCATAGGCAATCACTCCTCTGTTCTGTTTATTTATATGTGTGGGTGTTGGTGCTGTTGTTGCAGGTGTTTTCAGATGCCCAGCTTTTTACATGGGTACTTGGATCTGAATTCTGGTCCTCGTGGTTTTACAACAAGGGCTCTTTAACCAACGAGCCATCTCTCTAGCCCATCGGTAACTCTACAGCTGAGTCGGGTCCTTCACCGCCCTGTCTTCTGTTCTGAGTGATACCTGAAAGGTGTACCTCCATCTGTTTACAGACTGCATCTTGCCCTTCCTCTGTAAAATGAAGTCCTTCAACTAAGGGCTTCTCCAGTCATTGTATACTGCTCTTCCATGGCACCCAGACACTGGCTGGCATTTAACAAATGTTCGGTAAGTGGGGCTTGAAAGGAAGAGTGAGTCTAACCTTCTCCCTTGATTATAATGCTTGAGCTTAATGTAGGGCTTCTCTGTTCAGAAGTGGGCATGCTACCAAGTGAGAGTGAATCCATGAAATTGGGCAGTGGAAATTAAGGGGGTGGGAAGGGTGGCAGATAGTCTTAGGTGCCAGGATTATAAAGTACGGTGCTCATGGACTCTAGGCAGCTCCTCCCCACCATGTGTAAAGCACAGGTCCATATGGAGGTGTAGCTTAGGTTCTGGTAGCTGAGCTGCAGGCAGCAGGCAGCAGGGCTGGGCCTTGTTTCTTTGAAGGGAGCCTTCACCCTCTGGCTGAGCTTGGCATCCCATGCACTTACTGCTTCTCCTTCAGCCTCACTAGTGCTGAAAGTGCAGGCGTGAGCTACCACAGCTGACTGCTCTGGTCATAGACATCTGACTCAGTGCCTGAGTCTGGGATGCGTAAGGCACCTCTGTTTTCTGTTTCATCACCCCATTCTTCGTTTTCTGTGGCAACAAAATAAGCATTTAATATGCTATTTATTCGAGAGTACTTCAGATTTGTCCATTTCACAAGAGGACAGTGGCTTGTTATGTACCTCATGTGGGTCTCAGTGATCATTATTGACGATGAACTTTATTTAATATACTCATGGAGTTACCATATTTCTTCTTTTATAAGATGTTAGATAAATTCTTTAGCTTAGAAACAGGCATATCTCTTTGATTTTTAGGGTCTACAGAGAGTTTCAGGTCTGCCAGGGCTACAGAGTAAGATGCTGTTTCAAAACGAAAATAATTTAGCTTATGTTTTGGGATATATATATATATATATATATATATATATATATATATATATATATATATATATATATATATATATATATATATTTATATATATACATATATATATATACTTATTAATATATACATATATTTTTATATATGACTATAAAAATATAAAGAATGATTTAAATTAAATGAGAATGTATCTATATACATATATTCCCATTAATTATTAACATATTATTTATTATTAATGATTAATATATTAATTATTATTAATTATTAATATATTAATTATTGTATAATTTGCTGGGTCAGGTCCCTCTACTTTGAATGTGGTGAGAGGACCTGTGATATGTAGTTGGAAGTTCACATTCTAGGGTGGCCACAAGCTATACCATCTATAGCTAACTAGCATCCGAGGAGTTAATCTTATTAATGTGGATGGCTTCCTTCCCCTTACCAATAAGATATATGGGAATTCATATATATTAGTACTTTGGCATTTCCCCTATAATCTGGTTATCTTATAAAAGCACAGGATTTAGACAAGTGGGTGCCCTTGTACATTGCTGATAGAAGCGTAAAATAGTACAGCCAGCCACTGAGGAAAATGGTTTGGTAGAATTGCAGGACTCAGCATTGCTGAGTTATGTTCTCACTAGAAATGCAGCCATGGGTCTACATAAAACATGTGTTAAGTAAGAAATGACCCCAGAAACAGATGGAGTACAGTCAGAGCGTCTGAGGTATCCATCTGACAGTATATGGAGAATGCGCACAATCGGATGCTGTTTGGCGGTAGAGAGAAGTGAAATCCCGATTGCTGTTGCAAAATACATGTAAGTTCCAAACATGATGGGCACATATTGTGTGATTCCATTTACATGCAATGGCAATGTCTAGTACAGGGAAAGATATGAAAGCAGATGGGTCCATAGTTGTGAAGGGCTGGAAGGAGAGAGAGAGAGAGAGAGAGAGAGAGAGAGAGAGAGAGAGAGAGAGAGAGAGAGAGAATAGGAAAAAAATGTGACTGTTAATGAGCAGTGACTTTTTGGTGGAAAAGAAGTTAGAAGATGATGTTCTAAAACTAGGTTGTGGTGATGGTTGTTATACAGTTGTGCGGCTACGCTGCAAAGTGAGCTGTAGTGTTACAAGGCGAATTCCATGCTCTGAATTACATCTGAATTCAGTGGTGGCAAAAAGATGTGTAGATCTTTAAAGAGAGACATGGACATGTTCTGAGAAATGAATCCTCAGGGAATTTCACCACTGTGGGAACATACAGAATTTACTGACATGAGCCAGCCTAGGCTATATGGTGAATATGTATCACGTAGCCTGCTGCTCCCAGGGTTATGATGAACAAGACAGCCTGAAATTAATCCAAGAGTAATAGAAAATGATGAAGTTTATAGAGGCCACAGACAGCAGGAGTCTGCTGTCATCCTAACTGCAGTACATGGTTTTTAGTACAGTGGGCTCTAAAACTAAGGGCAAGAAGTTTAGTGAGCATCTGAACCAGTAACATAGTTCTTTATAATCAACTACTAGATAACCTCACATGACTGGCCACATCATCACATCAAACAAGTGAGTAACTGTGCCTTTGCAATGCTTGGGATGACAGTGGTGTGACTGGAAGATAAGAGACTTTCAGCTCTGTTAAAACTTAATAGGATATTTGTGGCATATGTATCCCATAATTATTGATATGTATTATTTGGCTGTTCTATAGAACTACCCTCTGAGCCAAAGGCCGCCATCTTCAAGAGTCTAGCTGGGCCTACTTGCCAAAGACCATCACAACTAGGCTTGTTAACTGTTGACCTTCCCTCTTGATATGAGAGGACAGGGAAGGTCATTGCATCCTCTCCTGAGTCATCCTCCCCACAACCAGTTGCATGCTATTCTGCCTCGATTGCTTTTGGCCTTAGTGGAACTAGGAGGGGCTAGAGGTTATAGGTAGGAAAGTATGGGGAGAGGGAGGGGTCTCCCTCTATGAAGCCTTGAGGAAGCCACCATCATTGCTGGGTCTAGACCTTCCAGGTGTTGTGGGTGTGGGGTCACCATGATGATGATTAAATTATAATAAGAGGCTTTTTATTAAGGTACTGGCACCCAGTGCAGGCCTAGATTGTACCTGAGAGTGTTCTCAAGATGCAACACCTAGTCTCATCAGCCTAGGCCTTACTAAGGCAGGAACCGTTAGATGACGTAGTCACAGCAGCCCAGGCCTTACAAAGGCAGGAGCCGTAAGATGGCGTGTATCCTACCTACATCTAAGTGGAGGCAGAATTTTACTTTAACACATATGTCTTGCAGCTGTCCTAGTCGTTGGACAGAATAAGCAAGTTTGTTTACAAAATCAGAAAGAACAGTTAGTCTTTTGACTTATATTATCTTGTAAGAAGAGCAAATATTACAAGATGAGTCAATCCAAGAGTCCACGTCAATACTAGGAAGAAAGGGAAGAGTAAGCTGCTAAGGTATAGCAGCCTGTACAAAGTTAAGGTCTTATATGTTGGAGGCATTTTTTTAATTGCTTTTATGGTTTCTCAAGCATAGTAAGTTTAAGCATTACATGTAATGTTAACCATTAAATTGCCCGCCTTGAGCTGTATCCTTGGTCAAATCTTTGACTCTGTGGCAGGCAGCTGTCTATATTTCTAAAGTCATACAATAACCTTCTGGTAGAGGGAAATTAGTTTCTTTTTTAAATTTATTTATTTTATGTATATTGAGTACACTGTAACTGTGCAAATGGTTGTGAGCCTTCATGTGGTTGCTGGGAATTGAATTCAGAACCTCTGCTTGCTCTGGCCCAAAGATTTTATTTATTATTATATTTAAGTACACTGTTACTGTCTTCAGATGCACCAGAAGAGGGCGTTGGATCTCATTATGGATGGTTGTGAGCCACCATGTGGTTGCTGGGATTTGAACTCAGGAAAAATAGCTGAGATTTGGCCAGGGTGATGGATGTTTCAGGGCTGAGGCAGAGAAGCAGTCTGTGCTCTTAACCGCTGAGCCATCTCTCCAGCCCAGGAAATTAGTTTCTTTTAGTTTCTTTGGTCAGTGCTTCACCATAGTTAGATTAATAGCATATCAGAATTTAAAGGCTGCTTTAAGGTCACCTATACTCCTGTCTGTAACCCCTCACTCACTACTCTGTAAATAAAATTAATATGCTCATTGGCTCCCCAGGTGAACATTGAAATCATAACTTGATTCATCCTTGAGGCCTTAGAATGTGGGGTGGTCATTGTTTATATCTGTCCCTGGGAAAGGAATATTAGCCATACCTGTCTAGGAGGTCACATGGTTATACTTTGTAAAATATTGCTCTAAGTTGAGAGATACCTTAAGTCATGAGTACGGATGTCTACCGAATTCTCTGCACTGGTGCGTAGGCAAGTCATGCCACTAGAATACACATTATCATAACTGCCTGAGAGTGCTGGCTGGTGGGAAGGTTTCAAAATGGCTGAAAGCTGGAAATGGATTAAAATAATGGGGCAATCTATATGAGTGTTTGGGATCCTGCTTGCTAAAGAATTATTGTCTCATTGCTAGTAGGTTATAGTCAAAAAGCTGCCTACCCCTCATGTACTCAATATGAAAGTGACATGTAATTGCCAGACCTTGAATTTTATAAAATAATGAACAATAGAAATCTAGACAAATTATTAACCATTACATATTTTTATAATCCTAATAAGTTTATTGAGTTATTTTGCTGAGTTATAAAGCTTTACTAATTTATTCCCCTGCTTGCTTACTTTCTATGTGCAAAATTAAATTTTCTGCCAAATAATTTAATTTTTCTTTTTTCTAGCATTCATTTTTATTTGACATTATTTCCTAGAATTTTCTGCTATGCTCGATAAAGGCTTTATATAGCTCTTTTTTTTTCATTGACATGACCTGTCAATATAACATACATGGGTATCAAGTTTCAAAATCAAAATTAAAAGTCAGTTATTAAAATTTACCCCCAAGAGATCTTACATTTTTGTGATTCTGGCTACTTTCTCTTTACATCTCTGAATTCTGTGATTTCATCTGGAGAACAGAGTCTTATTAATAATTACCACTTGTTAGGGTCACGTTGAGGGACAAGGAAATAGCTTATCTAAGAGCTGAGCGCAGCCTGGCACCAGGGTTGGTGAACAGAGTAGGAGTAGAAATTGTGCTATATGGGTTCTCATTTTGTGCTGGCCACAAAGGAGGGAGTGGGCAGTTTTTAGAACAGCAGCAGGTAGGAGAGAAGTTTCCAGAAAAAGAAGAGTGCCCTGAGAAAACATGAACACAGAGAATGAAGCAGGAGTAATCTGGAGCTAGATCAGCCAGTCTCCACCTTCTTAACGCTGCGACCCTTTCATATATACAGTTCCTCACATTGTGGTGACCCTGAACCAAAAATCATTTTGTTGCTACTTTATAACTGGAATCATGCTACTGGGCTGTAATGTAAATATCTCACGTGCAGGATATCTGATATGCTACTCACATGGGGGTCGTGACCACAGTTTGAGAACCACTGAGAGATACACAGAGACAAAATGTGGTGGGCAGCAAGTGTCAGGACAAACACTCTGTAGGTAATGGGTCCCTCTTGGAGGCGTCTTGGCGACTGTATTTGTGTGACGGGAGGCAGAAAATCCAATGAAGAGACGCAGTGCTAGAAAAATAGCTGAGACTTGGCCAGGGTGATGGATGTTTCAGGGCTGAGGCAGAGAAGCAGGCATTCCAGGTATGGATACACACACACACACACACACACACACACACACGTAGTTCTGGAACCCAAGAGTCTCAAATCAGTATGGCTGGGCTGAAGTCCTGCTCCTCCTTCTGCAGGTTCTCTTGTAGATTCTGTTTGGATTTTCTAGTGTCCCACCAAGCTTAACTTGTAGTTAATCTAATCTTCGAGACCAGAATTTACAAAACTGTGTAGGAGTCATATATCTTTTGATTTCCCAGCTACTGTCCAGACTCCCTGTTCTCTCCTCTTAGGAGTATTGAACACGTCCTAATGTTTCTGCCCCACCCAAGAACCCAGGATCATCTCTGCAACTGAGTGAATGGCTTTGTCACATCTTAAAGGTTACCCCTCTCCTCTCAGATAAGGCTACAATTCGTGGGTTCCAGGAACCACAACCTGGCATCTTCGGGTGGCTCTTACAATTGCATTTCACTGAGATAGGGATATAGGAGCTGTATCATTTCAGAAGGATAATGAACTAGGGAGTTGATTATTGTAACCCTGAGATTTAGGGTCTTAAGGACCCATTTACTGGTGATATTTAAAGTAGTCACCTGGGAAGAGGGAATTGCCTCCATCACATTGGCCTGTGGATGTGCATGTCTGTGGGGCATTTTCTTGATTCATGGTTAATGTGAGAAGGCCCAGTCCACTGTAGGTAGTACCATAACTGGACACATGGTCTAGAGTTGTATGAAAAGCAGATTGAGCAGGCCATTAAGCAGAGTTCTTCCATGGCCTCTGCTTCAGTTCCTTCCTCCTGCTTCCTGCCTTGGCTCCCTTCAATGGTGGCTCACAAAGAGAAATAAACTGCTCCTCCAAGTTGCTTTTGGTCATGGTTTTAAGTCAGCAGTAAAAACTAAACTAGGACCCATATATTTTCTTTTCAATCAGCTGTGTCATATTTTCCTTGTTATCATCTTTTAAAAAATGGCTATATTTCTCTTCTGTTTCTGGAGACAGAGTTTATGTTCTCCATCATTTTTCCTGAGAAAGTTGCATTCCTCTGAATTAACCCTCTGCTTCTTCAGATCTGTAGAGGTTTTTATTACCTCAAGTCTACCAGGCATGTGAGCTATAGACACTAGTTTTCTTTGTAATTTCCAAGAGTGTCATTTGTAGTAGAGTGATTCAGAAGAAATATGAAAAAAAACTTTCAATAGTTTCACTCTTAGTCATCTTGGTAGATATCTCTGGATGTCTGAAGCATATCCCCTACGCAGAGTTGAAACTATACATCACTGGTCTTTTCATGTCAAGGATACTAATAAATACGTAGTTGGAATAACCCAATTTGTCATTATTTAAAATGACAAGGTCGTTTCTGGGTGTCCCAGAGATTGCTGAGAGATGCATCATGCTTATGGTGGTTAAGTTCCCCCATCTAAGAGCCATGTCCTCCTGTCTTGAAAGCCAGGAAGTCTTGGTGAGGGCTACCCAGTGACTCTGATTTTTCAGAATTCCTTTATGCCTTAGATGCAAGCTAACTTTGACTTTTTCATAATTTCAGCCTTAGAATATTTATTTTTATTTACATGTTTACTTTTTTTTCCTTTTGGAAACATATCTTTTTTTTGCCTGTATACAATCTGTCTCCTTTTGCTGTAGCAGTCATAGTTTGGGGAAACTAGATTTTCCTCAAATATGCATGTAAAATTCTCTGAAATAATGTTTTCCAACCAATGAAAGAATGAATAAGTGAATCAAATGTTGCAATCAGATCATTTCCAAAGTTGGATTTTTCCTTACCTTTATAAAAAAACAAATTTGAAGAGGCTGGAGAGATGGCTCAGTGGTTAAGAGCACTGACTGCTCTTACAGAGGTCCTGAGTTCAAATCCCAGCAACCACATGGTGGCTCATAACCATCTGTAATGGGCTCTGATGCCCTCTTCTGGTGTGTCTGAAGACAGCAACAGTGTACTCACATACATAAAATAAGTAAATACAATTTTTAAAAAAAATTTGAAAAATGAAAAAAGTTTTTTTAGATTTAAGGAAAATGTATATTTCCTTAATACACAACCCCTTGATTCTGGTCTGTGTGATACTGGAATGGCAAATGTAAAGGCCCGGGCCTTGCCCAGTGAATCCTTGTGACCTCACATGCCACCTATCCCTTCTTTGCTGCCTGGGGTAAGGCACCTCACCACAGCTAACACGAGGGCTGTCGATGTCTCCCACTAAACAGTACCTCTCTGTGTGATTCAGTGTTTGCTCTCTGCAAGCTTGTGTTAGTTCCTGGAGCTGTCTAAGCAGTATTTGGTAGCAGCCTGGCAGGCCTCCAGTGCTCCAGAACCCACACTAAATGACAGGCAAATACAAGACTCAACCGTTTCCAACTTTTCATCACAACCGCTTCTTTGGTAGAAACAGGACAATTTTTGGGCGAGGCCCCATGAAACAGAGATCACATGTGGGATGATTATCCTGTGAAACACTGGCTAGCTCTTGCTTTACCATTATTCCCAAGGGAAATAGATATTTCCTGTGGTTTTTTTTTTCTATTTCTATTGAAAGGTGACAGAACTATTCCACTCATACAGTAATAAAGACTTGTATTATTGGAGCAAGCTCTCCCAGGTACACTTAGTAATAATGCATCTTGCAGTCCCCCACCCCACCCCATGTGTTCAATTTGAGGATGTATTCCCTAAAGCAAGCATTTCATTGCTTTATTAAGTTAGCACTTCCAGAACTTATAAGCACTCAAAATGCTATGATTTTTAAAAAATATTAACTTTGAAATTCATATGAATGTCCACTGGATTCTTCTATTCAAGTTGCCTCTGTGATCGGATAGATCATGATATTTGTTTTCTTTTACAAAAGGAATCCTCATCAGCTACTGAGGTATCAGCTACTGAGTAAGAAAGAATGAGTAATGAAGGTTCTTGTAGCTTGGTATTCACTGTGTGTGTGATGCGTGTGTGTGCATGATGTATGTGTGTGTGTGATATATGTGTGTATGGTGTGTGATATATGTGTGTATGATGTGTGTGTGTGCATGATGTATATGTGTGTGATGTATGTGTATATGATGCGTGTGTATGAGTGTCTATGTGCATATGTGTGTGTGTGTGTGTGTGTGTGTGTGTGTGTGCATTTGGAGTTTGTTTCCTTTCTTCCATCTTTATGAGGGTTGTGGGCCTAGAATTCAGGTCAACAAGCTTGTACTTCATTACTCTGGCCATCTAAGCCATCTTGCTGGCTCTACAGAGAGCTCGTATTATGAGATGTGTGTAGGTGTAATTATTTCAGGCTACTTTATTTGGGTCCTTATATCTACCAACCTTCTTTTCTCCAATCCCTTTTAAACCCCAACCCTAGGTAGGAGAGAAACAAGATTAGAGAAACCTCTATATGCTACTTCCTGCCAAATAAGGATGTAGTTCTTTGGGGCAAGTCCAATCTTCCTCTCCAGGGTATCCAACAGTCCAACAAATCAGTAATAATAAACACAGTAGCAGCAGGATAAACAGGCATCCACAGAGCAGCAACAGAGATAGTAGCAGCAACCGCTGCCTCTTCCTTTTCCTCTTCCTCCTCCTCCTCCTCCTCCTCCTGAACATGCTCCTTCTCTCTCTCTGGGTTCTGGCATATATTTCCTCTCCAGAGTCCTCAGAGTTAAACTATCTGCAGCTGGCAAAGATCGTGCCCCTTCTAGAACAAGCAGGAGGCAAATAGCCTGCCGGGTGGACAGTCAGAATCAGTTCCATATTCCACATCTGGAATTAAAAACAAAAACATGTTTACGTTTCATAACTAGGTTTTAAAAGACATCAAAACTCTTTACATAGCTGGGTGGTGGTGGCGCACGCCTTTAATCCCAGCACTTGGGAGGCAGAGGCAGGCGGATTTCTGAGTTCAAGGCCAGCCTGGTCTACAAAGTGAGTTCCAGGACAGCCAGGGCTACACAGAGAAACCCTGTCTCGAAAAACCAAAAAAAAAAAAAACCTCTTTACATACCTATCTCATACCTATCTTTTCTCTGGTACATTTCTGAAAATAGCTGGAATCAGAGCTGAGAATTAGTTGGATTCTCAACTAACATCTGAATTGGTGAGGTCATTTTGGTTACTCTGCTATGCTCTTATCTTTACTTGGCACCAGATGTGGCTGGTTAGTTGTTCTATACATTTGTCCTCCTAGTAGTGCTCAAGACTCTCCATGGAATCCAGCATCCGTGTGTTGTATTGCATAATTGCTGTGCACAAGCAGAAGCTGATGTTCCTTATTTGCTTTGAAAAATGCTTGCAGAATTACGTGAAAGTTTAAAGGAAATTACTATTTTTTTCATTCAGCCAAAAATGACCTCAGCTGTTGTTTCCAGAGGCAGGGTCTCAGGATGGCAGTGGATAGTAAGAAGTGCAGGAAGCTAGGAGACTGTGGTTCACACTGCCATTCAGCGCAGCCAGGCTAACAACTCTGCAAGCCTTGTTATCATCATAAAGTCAGCAGGCGGGTAGACAATCTCAGATGCCTGATTACTGTCTTCTGGGAGGACAGCTTCTGCCTCTGCTTCAGGGCTATTCTACTCCTGCGGACCGGAGAGTAAAAGAGCCCCACAGTGAAGTCTGTCCCAAATTAAAGAGATATTGGTGACTTCCTGATTATCTACTGTCTTGGTTTAAAACACACCTCCTCTGTGAAGGCCTGTCCTCATACAGGCTGTCATATACTGGCTGGCCCTGAGGTTCCAGGTGCCACTTAGTCATCATCTCTCAAGGGCAGAGAGCAGCATCTTAATTGAAACTTAAAGAAGAGAGATCATTAGAGTAACTCAGGCACCCTCATGTACAATTTACACTAGGTATTTCTTCAGGCTCAAACACACACACACACACACACACACACACACACAAGTGTATCTATATAAACAAAATATTACTGTTCTTCCGGTAATGTAAATGTACACATGAATATCAATTGACTCTATAATGTCAATTAGCAATGCTGGAGTTGAAACCCAGAGCTTTACACGTGCTACAATAGGGATCTACTACTTAGCGACATCACATTTCTCTGGGCAAATATTTCTATAGTATACTGTTTTCTAGATGATTCTTCAAGAATTTACTCTCTTCCTTGTTTTGGCTGTAACTAAATTTCCAAAATGGAGACAGAACATTTAGCAGCAGTTTTAGCTTAATGCTGTAGTTCAACATCATAAAACTATTGGCATGAGGTTTTGGTATTTTTTTTTTTTTAATTTATTCTAGTTCAAGCTAATGGCAACCCTTGGGAGAGAGCAGCCTTCCCATCTCAAATCTATCAGGGTGTGTGAGCCTGTGTTTGTGTGTGTGTGTGTTTGTGCATTCATGTATGTGACATGTGTATGTGTACATGTGTGGTGTATGTATGTGAGAGTGTGTATGTGTGTACCTGTGTATGTGTGTCTGTGTGTGTTCATCTGTGCATGTGTGCATATGTTTGCATGCATGTGTGTGTGTGTGTGCATGTGTGTGTCTTGCATAGGAAACAAAGATGCTTCTGCATGACAAACGCAGTTTTCTTTGGCCTTTTGATCTGTTCCTCTTATTCTGTAGAGCAAGGCCTTTCAAATTGCCCTTCTGATGAGAACTTGTTTTGCTTTATACCATTTGGCGCAAGCGGCACATTCCTGATACTTCTGAGAAAATAAGTTGTTTGTTCTGGAATTCTCCAGACTGTGTTTTAGTCTCTAAAGAACAGGGAACTGGAGTCAGGAGGATCGGCATCATGAGGTCATTTTTTACTGGAATTGTGTGTCTTGTTTATTAAGTTCCTTTTTCTGGGCTTCAGCTGAGTTTCCTTATTAATAAAATGACTTTTAAAAATTGTTTCTTTTATTTTTGAGATTATAATATAATTAAATCATTTTCCCCATTTCCTTTTCTTCCTCTAAACTCTCCCTTTATCCCTCCATATTCCCTTTCAAGGCCATGTTTCCTCACTAATTGTTGCTACATGCATGCATATATATATATATATATATATATATATATATATATATATATATACATATATACATATTAATATATATTATACACATACATATATGAATATATTTCTAAATAAGATCTGCTTAGTCTGTCTAATGTTACTTGTATGTACATTCTCAGGGCTGACCATTTGGTATTGAAGAGCCAGTTGGTGTACTTTTTCCTGGAGGGAAGACTATTCCCTTGCTCAGTATTATTTAGTTGTCTGCAGTTCTTTGTGTAGGGTTGATACTGCCTGGGCTTTCCCCTTTCCAATTTGATGTGTCTGTTGTTGGCATCCTTTTTCAGCTCATGTGTCAGCACGGATGTTGGTGAGACTTGAAGTGCATAGCCTCTGATATTACACAGTCTCTCAGGACACTTTCTGGTTCTCTGGCTCTTAGGATCCTCCAGCTTCTCTTCTTCAATGTTCCCAAGCCTTGAGTTGAATTGTAGATGTATCTACTGAAGCTAGATAGGCTCCACAGCTCTGCTTAGAATTGGTTATCCTTCTCGGTAATGGTCTCCATTTGTTGCAATGAAACTTTTGGTTGAGGAATGAGGACTATAATCACTGTGGATGGAAGGACAAATATTTAGATGTATTTAGAGATTTTGTTGGTTTAGGAAACTGGTCCTTGTCGGTTCTTCTCCAAGCTCCATGACTTCACTAACTCTAGGTGATTGGGTAAGTTTCCAGTACCAGACATAATTTTCCTCTTGTTGAACAGGTCTGAAATAGAGAGCTATCAGTTACCACCAAGGCATGTGTGCCGCCACTTTGTCTAGAGGTTTCTTGTGCTGTTCTGGTCATTGTCATGGTTCATAGGCGTCATAGTCAAATCATATGGATACTGTTGGTTGCTTCCCCTGCTTGGAAGTTTGCTTGGTGACTTCTGGTCCCATTGACTCTTCAGGGAAGAGGCATTTAAGTCAGTTCCAGTTCAGCGGATTCTGAGCTCTGTTTCTGAAGTGTATGGTGTCTTAAAATAAGGACTTAACCTTTTACCTTGGGTGGGAGGGGTGGAGCCAGGATGTAGCCAAGAAGGGCACTAGCAATAGCCTGTACTATCTGGGAGTCTTTTCAACAGTCCTGACCCAACAACTCAAAAGAGGCCTTCTGATGGCTGCTGTTGGGATGTTGGTTAGATTGTCTTTGGTTCTAGGAGGAAGCGTTATCAACTGAGATGAGAACTTTCATTTCAACTATATATGTCTATTTATATACATACTTGCGTGCATTACAGGTTTCCCTTTTAGGTAGATAATGGGTGATTTCCTACGACTTCTTTAGCCTTCTTTCTCTCTTCTCCCTTTGTATTTATTTCCACTAGCCCTCCCTAATTAGAGATCCCGTTTTCTGGTTTCCCAGCTAAATCCCTTGTATCCAGTACAGTTTTACTGTACTTTCCTGGTGTCTACAGTTACTGTAAGGTATGGACTCACATTTGAAGGTTTGGTGTGAGGAGCCTTTGATTAAAAAGAACGTGCAACTCTGTCTGCCTGAGTCAGGATACCTCACTCAATTTGGTCGTTTCTAGTCCTACATATTAACAGGAGTGGATTTCTTTTTAACAAAGTAAAAACATTTTGTACAAAATGTTGAGTGGGCTTATGGTAGAGATTCCGTGTGATTGTTGTGGATCGTTGGATCTCCATCCATAAATTAAAATTTTGGCTTTTATGAATTTTCAAAATGTGCAAGCACAATTGCAGTGACTCCAAGTCAGATATTCTCTGCTGTGTCCTAATTGTATGACCTCAGAAGAGAACGATGTACATTTAGGCAGAATTGGAAAATTAAATCTTAGTTGTCAAGATCACATTGAAGAAGTTCTGGGCTTTTCAACTTTTCAATCTTTATTTTATATTTTTAATTAAAGATTGCAGCTAGTCTTAAATGAGCACGGCACTGGATTTACATTATAGTCTTTAAAAATGTATCCTGCATACCCTGAGTCTCAACCACATTGCTCTGGACTCTCCTGTTTCCTGGAACTTTGAAGGAAGTAACTTAATTAACATTGTTTTAGAATTTTCATGGGCAGAAGTTGGAGCCACTGGAAGGGCCAGAGAATTATTACTAAGTGGAAAACTACCTTTGCAGATATAATATCACAGTGCCTCCTCAAGTGGAAATGTTTTGAATTACCATTTGCCAACCACTGCTGGAGTCTGGGAGTCTACAAAGGGACAGGAAGGATTGTTTTTCTTTGATTTCTGTGTAGCATAGGCCTTTTAAAATCTCACTTAATTCCAAATACAATTATGTCTTCTTTTTTTCCCCCTGGGAATACCTCAAGAGGTGGCTTCAGGTTGCCACCTGTGCTGTTGGCTGAATGTCTTTATTTTTCAATGACAGTAACAGTGGAAATGGTAGCTTTTGAGACGTGACTTTTTAGTACTTGCCTAACTTATTAATTATTAAGTACTGAACCTAACTCTTTTTTAAAAAAAAGATTTATTTATTATGTAAGTACACTGTAGCTGTCTTCTGACACACGAGAAGAGGGCATCAGATCTCATTACGGGTGGTTGTGAGCCATCATGTGGTTGCTGAGATTTGAACTCAGGACCTTCAGAAGAGCAGTCAGTGCTCTTAACCACTGAGCAATCTCTCCAGCCCCTTTTTTTAACTGAAATTTTTTGTTTTGTTTTGTTTTTTTGAGACAGAGTTTCTCTGTATAGCTCTGGCTGTCCTGGAACTCACTCTGCAGACCAGGCGGGGCCTCAAACTCAGAAATCCGCCTGTCTCTGCCTCCCAAGTGCTGGGATTAAAGGCGTGAGCCACCACGCCCGGCTGAACCTAATTCTTATATTTTGGTGCTCACGTGTGTGTGTGTGTGTGTGTGTGTGTGTGTGTGTGTGTGTGTGTGTGTGATTGTTTTTGTGTATAAGCCAGAGACCAACACTGATATTTTCCTCCATTTTTTTTTTTACCTCACTTTTTGAAGCAGGGTCTTTCACAGAAAGCTTACTGATTTTGCAAAACTGCCTGGCTGTTGAGCTTCAGGGACCCACCTATCTTTGCTGCCCCTGGGTAGAGCATGTAGGTACATAGTGCACTACCTGGCTTTTAACATGTGTGATGGGGCCCTGACCTCAGTCTCCAGGTTTGTGTAGTAAGCACTAGCTGACTGAGCCATCTTCCTGGCACCTGGACTTAATTTTCTAAGGATAATCCAGTATTATACAATGTATAGGATTGTATTATTGCTGTTGAGGATAACAGAATAGCCCAATGCCTGTTTTCTGATTTCATGTTATTCTGTTACAGATGTGAAAATACATGCAACATTTTAAGTCAATAGCTGTATTAGCTCTGCCTACTTTTTATATGCCTCTACTAGAAAAATTGCTTAAGCAAGATCTATGTGCTCATCAGAAATCACCAGACTAGAAGGTTGTTTGCAACAGCCCTTCAGGGCTGACATAGAATGAGCTCTCTACTGCCTGCTGTTATGTGTGTCCATGAGGCCACAAGCTCTGAGTTGCTATGTTTTTCTTAGTAACTGACTCTCATTTCGGTTGGGGAAGTCAGTCTGAGCATCTGCAGGGTCTCAATGATGAGTTAAAGGAAACCTGAATTAGTGACATCTGCACAGGCGTTGCAGGTCCACAGGTGGAGAGTAAGATCATTGCGCAACTGTAATGCAGGCCAAGGAATGAATCCACTGATCAGCAGTCTGAGTAAGAGAAGCAAGAGGCAGAGAGTTCATATTTAGTTCCATGTGTGTTTTCACATATTTATTTTTCTACAGTTACAAAAATCTAAGTGTTTGGTTTTGTAATTAACTAGTGTTCTCTGTTTTATTTAACAGAAATCTCCTTGATAGAGATACATTTTCTAAGTCTGATCCAAGTAAGTCAAATGTTCTGTTTATTTTACTTAATCTTGCAAACGTTATATGAAATTTACTACTTCTGCTTATGTTTTTTTAACTGAGTAAAGACATTGAGATTTATGGTAAAATTCTTTGCACCTCATTTGACAAGTGAGAAACTTCTTCTTAACTCATAATCATTGTGTAAAGTCTTTAATCTCCACTTCTTAGACTTTATCAATTAATAGAACACCTTTCTTGTTTACAAACAGAGCTGTTGAGTCACTGATATTTATGCCGAGTGTGTTTGCCCCAGGTTGGCACTTCTGAGGTTGCTCTGAGTAATTTAAGTATTTTAAAAGCACTTTACACACGTTATAAAACATGGATAATTGAAATTATTGAAGTACAGTTTTAAAACATATCTACATCTACAGTGTAATATGAAGGCATTATCTACCAATGGTAATATTCTCTGTATGCTAAAATATGGTCATATTAAATTCTGGTGATTTTTTAAGCCCTGGAATTAAGCCTGATTTTCATTGTTGTTGTTGTTGTTTGTTTAAATGGATCCTTTGGACAGTTGAAATAGAAATCATGTATATTTCTACTAAAATTTACATATATGTGTTTTTTTTTCATCTTTTGTAGTTTGTGTCTTGTATACACAAGCAGTTGGGAATAAAGAATGGAGAGAGGTAAGAGAACCCACGTTTTTAAAATCACTGCAGAAAATCCAGCGTGGGTTATAGTGAAGAGATGTTTACCTGTTTAAGTTATTTTAAGTGTTCCTCAACCCAAAGATTGCATTTATAATTTTTTTGATTTTGCTAAATTGCACTCCTGAACATCTCATGTAGCCTTCCAGGCCTGAGACTTGTCCAGTTGACTTGATTCCCTCTGTGCCTTGTGTCTGTGGAGGCAATCTCACTTTTAGGAGTCAATGCTTGATTGAGTTTTTATAAAAATGCCAGAGCAAGGGATCTGAAGTGGAGGCGGTTACTGGCAAATGTCACCTGCATTGCATTTATTTACACGTTGTCAGCTTGTTTGGGAGTAAAACAGAAGCTCACTCTCCTCACAGCGTCGTTAAATGAACAACTGCAAAGCAGATGAAAGATTCCAGTTATCGTGTTTTCAGGATCATGCGCGCACTTAAGGGAGAGGACAGCAGTTGACAGTGGGGCCTCTCAGTTCCCTGGGCTTTGCAGCTTTTCTCAGAAAGGCAGCAGATCCTTTTAATGGGGTCACAGTATGTGGCCAGCCTTCCCTAGTGTAGTTCTTGTCCTTGTGTAGTAGAATGCTTCTCATCAGTTACCCTTTTAATTGTCTCAATGGCGAGGTGGTGGAGTAAAGACCAAGGTATTTTATGCTCGACTGGGGTAAAAACAACACAAATATTGGTAAAGATGGACTGCGGGTGCAATGCTGTGTGGTGGTTTCTCTCATGTCTGTTTCGGCGGGTTTTTCATCGCTATAGCAAATACCAGGCACAGCTTCTGTATAAAGAAAAATAAGCTTCTTTTGGGTTCTAGTTTTAGAAGTTTAGTCTATGCTTGCTTAGTTCTCTTCCCTTGGTTGAGGTAATGCTTAGTGGGAGATCAAGTCTCTCCATTGCCAGGAAGCAAAGGAGAGCAGGGAGGGGCTGGGGCCAGTGCTCTTAAGAATCTCCCTCTGGGCTTCACCCCTTCTCAATAGTAACCTTTTTGAAATCGACCTTTTAGTGCCTGGGATTTTGGGTAATAACAAACTTAAAGTATTCAGGGCCTGTCCTCCCAAATGTTATGGCTGTGTCAGAACGCCCATTTACTCCACCCATACGAGTTATGAAACCTTAATTATTTCAGTGTTGCTTGGAAGACTGTGACACCAGTGAACTGAAGGGTGAGCCCTATAAAGGCAAGAGAATTACACACATCCCAGGAATAGTTCTGAAACAGACATGGAGAGAGGTCGGGCCACAGAAAGAAGTTAGATCACAGCAAGGAGGAAACTCAGCAAGTTAGAATTCCCTAGTGTTCATGGGTGGCATTCTAGCATACTGTCACCAGATGTGGACTTTAAGGGCTGGTGTAGCCCCATACTCTCGGGTCTTCTTGATTGCAGCCTGTATGACCAGCTCCTTCAGCAGGCTCGGCTTGTTCCTACATCTTTCCCAAGGAGGCCATTCTGCCTGCATTCACCTGTCAGAGACTCTTCGCTGGGATTCCGAGTGGGTTGGCCTGGCATTCCTTTGAAATCTGCAAGGGAACATTCATGACTCCCTTTCTAGTCTGATAGTCTGCCTACCTAGAAAAGCCAGTGTTACAGTGGACACTGAAGTTGACCTACAGCTTAAACTACCTGGTCCTACTCAGACTGTATAGTGAGTTCATCATAGATGGCTAAACTTGGGGAAATGAATCTCTCATAGGTCCTGGGTGCATAGAGCACCCAACAGCCTCTCTTCTGACATAAGTGTTTAAACTAAATTTGCAGTTCTTTCCACTGGAGCTGTGATTAGTGGTAGCTGAGGTGCTCACAGCGTGTCTATCCTCTCGTGCGTTTAGGGAATCTGGTTCCTTTTTTGTCTCTGCTGTTCTGACTTCACTGAACTAACTGTATGTGTGCCTCTTTGTCTGGCAGCCCCGCAGAACTTCCCAGTCTTGCTGCCTTCTTCCCTTTGATCCAGATTCTTTCCTTAAATCTGACTAAAAGCAGCCAGGGATGCCCATGCTGAGAACTGAGTCCTTTGTTGTCTTGGAAATTTTCTTTGTCAGACAAACAAATCCATTATCTCCAAGTTCAAAGGACCAGAAAGTCTCACAGCGTGACAAAAAAGCTTCAAATTGGTTGGCAGGGTATAAGGCCTTTGGTCCATTTTCCTGTGGAGTGCTGGTTTTTGTTTGAAACCTCACCAACAGACTGTTACTGTCCTTGTTCCTAGCTTTGGACAGCACTGTGGACAGAATTTCAGGCTTTCCCCACCCTATTGCACCCGACTCTTCTGTTTTCCTGTGAATTCTACAGGGTCACATCATGTTAGCTTGTTAGCATACAACATCCACCGAGACCACTCAACTTCCTGGTGCTGACATTTTAGATCAGCCAACATTCTGTTACTGTGACAACTACATGTTTGAGGTATTTATTGTAGCAATGCAAGTTTAGTTTGAAGGTTGTAAAGATCTGAGTCCGTGACTTCCTTAGCCGAAGCAGTATCTGTTGGCAGAAATGCATCGTAATTCAGAGCTGTTAGCCTCAGTTCTAGGAATAAAAAGAAGGTTAAGAGAAGGCCACAGTCTTGCAGTGCCTTTGACAGCTTACGTCCAGTGAATGACTTCATGGTGGGGATAGCAAATGGCCACCATAGGTTCATATGGGTCTCTCATATTTATCTCAAAACTAGTCACTGCTGTTTCCCCATGCTTGCATTACAGTTTCTATAAATATAGATAACAACATTTTTCTTTTTTCAATTATCCTGATTTCTTTTCCGTATCCTCATTACCTAATCAGTCGTCAGGAGCTGTGTATTCTCTTTCACAAGGTGAAGCAGAGCGACAGCTTACTGCTTCACTACCTTTTCCATTCACATCCTGTGTGTGTGTGTGTGTGTGTGTGCACACGTGTGTGTGCACGTATGTGTGCGCACTTATGTGTGTGTATGAGTTGTATGAGTGTGTGTGTGTGAGCGTGCTTGTGAGTATATGCGTGTGCACGTGTGTGTGCACTTGTGTGTGTGTGAGAGAGAGTATGTGAGCGTGTGTGTGTGTGTGTGTGTGTGTGTGAGAGAGAGAGAGAGAGAGAGAGAGAGAGAGAGAGAGAGAGTGTGAATATGTGTGTGTATGAGGGGGCCACAAGAGGACATCAGGTATATTTCTTTGTTGATCCGACTGAGCCAGAAGCTTGCTGTCTTGCCTAGGCTTTTTGGCTAGTGAGCCCCTGGGGCCTTCCCTCTTGGCTCCCTAGTTCTGGGGTTAAAGGCCTGTGGTCATGGCTTGCTCTTTTTCCCTGTGCTTTCTGAGGACCTGGACTAGGAAGGGTCCTCTTACTTAAAGAGAGTTCTTTCACCCCGTGAGCTATCTTCCCTGCCTCACAGTGAGGCTTTGGTTTTCCTTGTTGTAATGTTCTTTTGTCTGTCTGCCTGCCTGTCTGTCTGTCTGCCTTGTTTGTTCGTTTATTTGGTTATACATTTGATTTTCCTGAATATCTTTGTAGTCCCCTCACACATGCTCTCAGCTTCTCTTTTTCTCAGCCTGCTTATGAGGTAGACAAGTCGTCACAGACCATAGGTGCCACGCAGGGGTGAAGAGCGCTATGCTTCAGTAACCAGTGAAGGAAACCACAGGAAACTCAGAACCAGGCACTCAGCCAGTGCAACTGGAAGGCGGAGGTCAGAAAACACATTACATAAGGGAATCGGAGGAACAATGGTGTATAATGGTTAGGACTGCACCCAAGTTTTCTTGTTGCATGTTAATAAACTAAACTCAACGTTTTGTTTGATTAAAATCAGTCTCAGGTTTTTGTTTTTTGTTTTTTGTTTTCTTGCACAATTAGTGAAGTGATTTTTTAAAAATATAATTTGCAAGCTCTTTTATCCATTTAACAATGGATAACACCTGTTTTAAGCCATTCTCATTTATTGGCTAACTTATTTTATTTTTTAAGTTATTAATTTATTTATTTAATGTATATGAGTATTCTGTAGCTGTACAGATCGTTGTGAGCTATCATGTGGTTGCTGAGAATTGAGCTCAGGACCTCTGTTTGCTCCGGCCCAAAGATTTATTTATTATTATATGTAAGTACACTGTAGCTGTCTTCAGACACACTAGAAGAGGTCTCCAGATCTCATTATGGATGGTTGTGAGCCACCATGTGGTTGCTGGGATTTGAACTTTAGGACCTTGGAAAGAGCAGACAGTGCTCTTAACCTCTGAGCCATCTCTCCAGCCTAGCTAATTTATTTTTTGCAACAAACTTAAAAGGTATGGGCTCTTGTCATCATTGTACTAGGAAATAGAGGCACAAATGGATAAGCACCTTGACAAGTGATAGTTGGTTATAAATTTAGAATGGAGCTTTGAACCACGGCTGTCTGAAACTGTTGCTGGTGGACTACTCTTGTGTATGTATTTATTATCCAATTCCAGCTATTACGTTCTGATTTTATAAAGGTAAAGTCATTTCATGTCATTGGGGGGTATGTTGTAATTATTTCTGAAGCTTGAGTCTAAAAAATACAAAAACCAACAAAAACCGAAGTCATATGAGAAGCTGAGGCTTATCATTTAGGTGGTATATTGCTAAGATAAAATTCTGAGGTACAGTAGACTATTCTGCTGCTCTCTTGCTTGTCATTGAGAGACCTGAAAATGGTGGTCACAGGAAACCACATTCTAAGGGAGATGTGAAAACCAAGCCGGACCCAGAGCTCTCCTGGATGGGTAGAAGCCATGAGTGAAGACTGAGAGGCACTGGATGTCTTAGCTTGCTTGTTTTTCTACCAAAGAACACCGGTGTTTGGATGCATTATGAGGAACGTATTTATCTCTCCCCCGTTTGGAAGGTGTGCAGATTAGTACAGATGTTGAGGGGACCATGTCTTTTGAAGCCTTAATCACATCACTCAGTGGTGGAAAGAAGAAGGGAATGAAGACTGGGCCAGGACGGAGTTGGGATGAGCTCACCGAAGCATCCTATCTCAGTAACCCAACGTTCTCTAATCAGGAGGCCCCTGGAAGAGCCATTACGTTGTTGGGAGAACAGTACACAGTATTACATCTTCAGAGCCCTCCACTCAGCCCGGTTGTAGGGAATGAGGGGGTAAAATGTCCAACATGTGAACTCTGTTCAACCATGAATAGCAAGGAGAAGGCATATTCAAGGTAGTTTCAAAAGAGCTGACAGGATCAACTAACAAGAGGACAATACAGGAGCATAGGGAGGAAATGTGGACAAGCATGGCTTAGCTCTTAGCAACTAAAGGAACTGACCAACAACAAAACACACCCTATTTGATACTTAATCCCCATAAGACTTCTTAAGAAGGAATGATTCCTTAGCTCACACAATATAAATATATCCTTTACATTTCCCAGGGTAACACAGTGGCTGGGTTCTTGCTGATTCTATGCCTGTGTCACATGAGCAATGATGATTTCAGCTCCTACTGTTGTTCCAGTAATGAAATATTAGTTGTTAGCAGCAATATCTGGCATATGAATATTATACACTTAAGGAAACACCGGGATTATAAGAGGGGAGACTTTTTTTTAAAAAAACAAAACAAAATAAAACACTACCAAGCAGCAGGTAATAACGTTCTACAGTATAGAATTCTGTTCTGGGTGCTTGCCCAGCAAATGATAGGAAATGGTCCCTGGGGTTTACTTGGCCTCAAATCCAATCTGTAAGTGTGGTGTTACACAGCTGCTAACAGCGAATGCAATCTGAAGCGACACTCATGCATGTGCAATGCTTATGAAGAAAAATGATGCATTCAGACTGAGCTGCATAGGATTGCTATATTTTAAATGTAAAAATGATTGGCGCTAGGCAATTTCTGGTGATTCGGCCTAATACTATTGCTCTTCAGTCCTCTGGGAGCAAATTCAAAATGTTCCTTTTTGATTTCTTAGCTTCAGTACGCAGGTGAGTAGGTGTGTGTGTGTGTGTGTGTGTGTGTGTGTGTGTACTCAATCTTGAAGTAAGAGCTGGCCCCTGTGCCATGTGAATAAAGGAAGGTTTGTTTTAAAAACAGTGCGGAGTCTGGATAGTCATAGCAGCCATCCTCAGATCCCTAAAACATTTTCATTTAGAAGTGGATATGAAGCTGGTGTAGTGGTTATAGTATAACCTCAAGTAGTGTGTACCTCAAGAAGTTAGCTTTCTCAGCAACTTTAATTTGTTTGTATATCCAAATTTCAGCTCCTACCATTGTTCCAGTAATGAAATATTAGTTGTTAGCAGCAATATCTGGCATACGAGAATTATACACTTAAGGAAACTTAAGAAACTGTTTCGGGAATTATTAAATCAGATCAGCAAGTTCCTGTGCTATGTGCAGCTACTCTCTATCCTGGTGGGATCATGTTTCTCTTGCTGAGGATTCTGCTCACATTCTTAGCCATCCACCAGCTGTGGTCAGCGGTCCCAAATCCCAGTAACCCGGTAAAATCAAAACTCTAGAAGCTTGCAATCAATCAGTCAGATTTATATATCAATAAATTCTCAATTCACAAGATGCCCATACAATAATTTCAGAGCCAATTGATAATGATACAAGCTGTCCACCAAGATTAGACAAGTTATTCCAATTACTCTATCCCTATATGACATTATAGCTACCCCCGTCTATTTAAAGCCATTTACAATCTGAATGGTCCTGTTCATTCTCCATTTTCCTCCTTCTTTCTCTTCATTCATCGTTTCCTGTCTCTGCAACTCTTTGCTCTGCCTCCCTTGTCCCTGTCCAACCACAGGATTCTTGTTGTGTTAATATTTAAAGTGTTTGGATAGGGAAAATTCTGCTACATATCACCCTTTCTGTTCAAATTTAAAAAAAAAAAAAAAACTTTTCTCTCAAATATAAATTGAGCACAACTATTACCATTTTGTAATTTATAAGGTTCAAGATAGGCCTAATACCCAGTCCATCCTTTTTGATAATGAAATAGAACACTGTCATCTACCCTAACTTAAAAGACTTATAATTCTACACCTGACTTCTGTCCTGGCTTTAGGTTATATACCATCTGAAAACCATCCTTTCAAATCTGTTCTTTCAGTGTTAAATAGCCTGGATTAGCTATGAGACTATAAGTACTCATTCAACCCCATCAGAAATCCAAGAACGACCAACATTATCTGAAGATATAGGATGCTTAACATAGCTTCCAGAACTGAGACAAGTTGTAGAGACAACTGCCTACCCATATAGCCCCAGTAAGTCAAGACACCCAACTACTGTTTTTTGTCTATCTAAATTAAGGGTGATTTATCAAAAGCATTAGCTTACTATGAGTTCATGTTCTGAGATGCATAACATTTAGATAGCAAAGATTAACTGGCAAAATGATTAAGAAACAACATAGTTTAGATAAATACAAGATAATCTTAAAACACTCTGTGGTCAAAGTGTTTAAATTATATCTGACAAGTATAATTATATTTTCTTTAGCATATCTTATCTAATGATCATGCATTATGAAAAACTCATGAAATAACAGATCTCTTAATACTTTCAGCACTATAAATGGTACAAGTTGTCATAAGTTATGAAGATTCAAAATCCCCAAATCGTTGTATGCCAATAAATACAGACTTGGAAAGTGCTTTGAACCTCTGTGAGTTAGAGTTTAGTTCTTCAAAATGCATCTATTTGTGAATTATTCCATAAGTTTCAACATGAGGGAAGCACACAGCTATAGTTTATAAATTTCAAATATTGTTGCTTAAAATGATTAACACTGTTGTCTCTGGTGGGCTTCCTTTCAAGCACACTTAGTAATTCAACATTTATTCATCTCCACGGTGAATCATGAGTGAGTAACACCTACTGAGAAATCACTGGGAGATTCTTCATAACTCAGCTTTCTTAACTTCACAAATAGGATTTCTGCCATGAAACACATGTGCTTCTTTATCTCGTACTCTTGAAATCCTGTAATGTTATTATGGGCCTTGGTACTTTTTACTTCATAGAATAAATATCAAGCTTTATTATGTTTTATTGGTACTTGTATTAGTCTGGGTTCTCTAGAGAATCAGAACCCACAGAACAATCACCTATATGTACATATTACACACACACACACACACACACACACACACACACACACAGCTTAGGAAATTATATCCAGAGTCTAACAGCAACTATCACACATCTGAAAGCTGAGAATTCAGTGGTCCCTTGGTCCTTGCAACTGAGTACCACAGAAGGTGGACTAATACAACCAAGGGTGTTCACAGCAGAGCCACCCAGAACCTAATAGTTGCTTAGTCCATACCAGACTAGCAGAGAAACAGAAGACCTGAAGATAGGATGTATCCCCCAAACACCAGAAGAAAAGAGGAAGTCAAGATCCCAACTCTACCATGCATTTGCCCCATCCTGAACACTGTAAATGCCTCTGCTGAAAGAAGAAAGAGACAACAAAAAGAAAGAAAGACTCAACCAACATACTAATTCCCAATGCACAAATCCAATGCAGAAATAAAACCACCATGGAAAAACAAGATAACTTCTCCAAAACCTATCAAACCTATAATAATGTTCCCTAATGAACATGACTGGAAAAATATATAAAAAGGAACTCAAGAGAATTATAATTGTGGTCAACTAACTCAAAGAAGACAAAGGCTAAGATCAATATTATAAGAAAATTAATCCAAGACATGAAATTAAAAAGAATGAATAACAATTTAAACTGAAATGATGCCAGAAATGAAAAACTCAACAAGCCAATTAAAAACTTTAGTGAGAGCCTTGCCAACAGAAGGGACTCTGCCAAAAATAGAGAGCCAGGGACTAAAGACAAAGCAGAGAAATTATATCACCTAGTAAATTTCAGTGAAAAATTAAAACACACAGAGGGGGAGGGGGAAGGGAGAGATGGGGAGGGGGAGAGGGAGTGGGAGAATGAAAAATTGCCCAGAAAGTGAGATGCCCATCTAAGTATTAGCAGTCTACAGACAGGGGCTGGAGAGATAGCTCAGCTGTTAAGAACACTGACTGATCTACCAAAGGTCCTGAGTTCGAATCCAAGCAACCATATGGTGGCTCAAAACCATCCATAATGAGATCTGATGCCTTCTTCTGGGGTGTCTGAAGACAGCAGTGTACTTACATATATTAAATATATCTTTGGGCTGGAGAGAGTCGGGCCGGAGAGAGAAGGGGAAAAAAAAACAAGAAGTCTATAGACCAAATAGACAAAATCAAAAAAGAAATTGTCAATGACATATAAGTTAAAACACTAAAAACATATAAAAATCAATATTGAAAGCTGCAAGGGCAAGTCACTTATGAAGTCATAACACCTGGTTATTCTACAGAAACCTTTAAAGCTGGAAGGGCCTGGAAAGATGTACTCCAAATTTTGGAGAATTTATAATTGTATATGCCATACTATATATATTTCTGTTCTGCTATCATGTATGCTGATGGAGGTTTTTCAATTATGTGTTGGCTTTCTGGCAACATGGAAAATACATCAAATGTGTGTTTTAGCTTAGCATTTTTCTGCATGTTGAAGAATTAAGCATTTATTCTAGTCATGGAGATTGGGCATTATCTGTGCCTGTTTTTCTAGAAATGGAACCACTTCACTTTCTGCTCATTTTTTTTTCCAGAGACTCTTTTTTTTTTTTTTTTTTTTTTTTTTTTTTTTTTTTTTTTTTTTTTTTTTTTTTTTTTTTTTGGCTTTTCGAGACAGGATTTCTCTGTATAACCCTGGCTGTCCTGAAATTCACTTTGTAGACCTGGCTGGCCTCGAACTCAGAAATCTGCCTGCCTCTGCCTCCCAAATGCTGGGATTAAAGGCTTGAACCACCGCGCCCGACTCAGAGACTTCAAATTGTGCCCCCAGCTTTCCTGCAAGTCTGAGTGGTAATTGTTTGATTACTAGAGAGATCTAAGCTCAAATTTGCCCCAAATCTGCAGTTGGCTCTTGTTCACTATGTATTAATTAGGATAGAATCTTCAAAGGGTAATCTGACTCTATGAGTCTCTTCTTGGCTCTAGAGTAGGCCCTCATGACTTACAAAGTTCCAGGCCTGCAATAATAATTTTAATTCTCCAGATAGTGGCAGGATCACTCTGGAGAGACCAGCTGCAGAATTCTATGCCACACTTAAAGCCACAAATCCACTAAACTGTACCGTAGCCTGCAGTCTAGCTCACTAAGTTCTTTGCAGCATCAGCTTTGACCAAGGCCTGTTCTGCTATCTGAGATCCAGTGCTGAAGGAGATTTATGACCCAAGATACTGAAGCCACAGAGTGTGGCCAAAAGAGAAGTCTGATGGCCTGAAAGTGATATCTCTCCTTGATGCTGGTCCTCTTCCCAACTGTGGACGCTGGCCTGTGAATGGCTCTACCCAGTTTTAAGTTTCTGTGGCCTGTCGTGGGTTCCTAGGCCAAAGCCTACACTCTACCCTGCCCTACACAGTGAGTGAGTAGCCTTGCTCTTACTCTACCTTGCAAGTTTGAGGTGGTGTGGAGAAGCCTGGCTCTTGTCCTCCAGAGCAGACACCAAAGTGGGTCATACCCTAATTCCATAGCTGCAAGAACCTATGTAGTCTCAGCGGTGTACCTTAGCCCCAGCTGCTGTTGGTAGTAATATAGGACAGAATGCAAGAGTGTCTCGTTAGGACATTTAAGCTTAATCTAGTACTCTGCTGTTAACCCTCTTGAAGATAGCTACAACAGCCTGAGGTTGGGGAAGGATGACAAGGATCGTCCTTTGCTCCCAACACTGATATAAAACTGGGTCATAGCTGAATCTCACAGCCTCGGGATGGGAGCAGTCCGGCAGGCAATTGTGCTACAAACCCACTCTGTGGCAGGTCTGGAGGCTCCATCTGCCAGCCCTGGCCTGGATGTGAAACCCATTGTTGGTTCTCAAGGTGGTGATCCCAGCCCTGAAGTCTTACTACTCTCTTTGCTGATTAGGATTGGGGGTGAAGACGAATATGGGGATGCGGGTGGGGGAAGCCAGGTAAAAAGTTCATTTACTCAACCATGATCCTTAACAGAGTGGTACATGTGCAAGAGTGAGGATGCGAGGGAAGGAGGGAGGGAGGGAGGGAGGGAGGGAGGGAGGGAGGGAAGGAGGGGAAGATGCTGGGATTCTATATGTTGAGGGAAGGGCAGAGGGGGAGAGCTGGTTATTCTAGCTGCTAGGAAACACAACACAAAGCTATTCTTGACTTCTAAATCAACTGATTATTAACGTACTTCAGAGGAGAAGCACTAGAAATATTTAGAAATTTTTTTCTTGACATCATGCATGTCAGCAGCTCTGTTCAGAGAGAAGTGTTGTCAACGTAGATGAGTAATAGCGGCACAATGGAAAATTCACCAGAACTGGACCACATCTTAAGTCAACTATTGCATACACCAGAAGATTTTGCTGAAAGGACCCAGATAGACAAATAAATAAAATAAAACAAATCTAAAAACATATTAATTATCTTTGAGAGGAGTCAAGTCCTATAGATTGAAAAGAGTTTGTCTGATGTGTTCTCTGAAGTCATTAGGCCTTTTAGTCTGCTGAAAAGGCATGATATTTACATTATTTCAGGATGACTCTGACTGTGGGATTTATAGTGAAAACAGACGAGACAGTGATAGGAGTTAAAAACTCTTGAAATCACTCACTATAAGACAAAAATCTTGAATTGAAGTTTGTAATATGAAGTTATCAAATAGACCATTGTGGCGATATGTTTTGAGGTTGAAACTGATCATGTAGGAAGCAGTGTTGAAGACACATTGCTAGGTTAAAAAGGAAGCTGTTGATCTAGGTACCCTCCCTCATGGTTAGAGTATAGTGTAGTATAGAATCACTCTTTAACAGGAGGCAGGCCCAAGTGCCAGGATTAGAGAGGGTATGGGGTAAAATTTATTACTGGGTGATAGTTTTGAAGGACCTGTAAGACTATAACTCAAGAAAACTCGAGTCCTAGTGTGCATGAGTCTTCACTAAGGTGACTCTGGGCTGGTCACATAGACTTAGAAGTCACCATCAAGTAGGTGAGTTGTAAAGTCAAATGTATATAGTCTTAGTCTGTTTTGTAATGCTATGAAAGAGTACCAGGGAGTGTAATTTATGAAGTACTGAACTTTATTTTCTCCCAGGAACTTGATTCCTTACCTGTACCTTTTAGTGAGGCTCTCCTTGGTGGGTTCTCACATGGCAGAAGGTGTAAGTGGGCAAGTGATAAGCCTTAATTCCACGTCTAGGGGTGGAAACATTAAGGGTCCTATATCATCACCAGTTTTAGAGAGGATACATGTGAATAGGAAAAGGGCAAATGTCATCTCTCTCCCCACCCTATCCCCAAACCCCCAACTACCCACATCCTGTAGAAGTGTGCCTATTGGGAGACCAGAACCTAGAAGTATACCCTATAAAGAAGGAATTGAATGTCCAAGGATGCTAAAGAAAAATGTAGTCACCCATGAGGGCAGAAAGCTTGAAAAGCATGCTTTAGGAAGTATGAAGGGTGGAAGGATCAGCTATGTCAGATAGGCCAAGAGGCCATGTGAGGCCAAGGCCCAAACAAACACTGAAGGCCAGGGCAATGTGTTAGAAGACGCACTGAGACAGACACAGTCATGATTTTATACATCATTAGCTAAAACCGGAGCCCATTAGTTTTCAGTAGAAATAGCAGAGTATACTGAGCCCTCACTGCTATGAACAAGAAATAGTAAGCCTGTTGATAACTAATGAATTGAGGGATTGTGGACTGATGATTGCATGGAACCTCTGCTAAGATAATTCGTTTTTCCAGTGTTCTCAGTACAGATTTAGGCTGGAGTTCAAACGAGGGAAGGATATTGGAAAATGTAAGTAATGGTGGAGTTCTCTTTGAGAACAGTGCTTTGCAAGCTTAGGGCTTTCCACTTCAGTTTAGATGCTGTTTTAGCCCCAGAAATTGGAAGCTGTGAGGGTCAAGATTCCCTTGGACCATGGCGACAGCTGCTTCTGTGTGTATGTGTGTGCCTAGACACAGGGGGGGAACATCCATAGGTAGCAGTTTACGAACAATGTACCCCACGGATTCTCTTTTTTCAAGCAAACTTGTTTCAAGTGAACTTACAACTGTGCATCTTCCAGTGAGTGGCTTCTAGCCAGTTCCTGAGACAGTCTCACAACATTATTCCTATGGGGCTCATGAAAAGTGCATGGCTTTCTTTGTTTGTTTCTTTAGAATTTTTGTTAGTTGCTTTTTGAGACAGGGATTACTATGGCTGGCATAGAACACACAGACATCCGCTAGTCTCTCTGCCTCCAGGGTGCTGGAATTGCAGGTATGCTCTACCATTCCTGGGTAACTGCCTTCTGTACAGCTCTTCATCATGACCTTTGCTCCCAGCTTGCTCTTTTTCTGATAGGGCCTTTCCCAAGTCTCTTTGCTTGACTTTCCCCCCCTCTTGACTTTCAATATAAATCTGGCTTCAAATAGACACCAGAATGCGTGCTATAGCACAAATGCTACCCTGACGTTCCTCTTTCTTCTTGACTCCTGTGACAGCAGAGGGACAAGAGCATCTGCGGGTAAAACTTGGTCTTTACAGATATTTACGGTTGCTGTATAATAATAAAATGAATGTTTGCCTCTCTTAAGTCTAAATCAAGCTGCTTCTGGAGCTGACCTGCCTGTCTGCATTGCTCTGAGGTTAGAAACTGTTTAGCATTTCATCATAAATCGGTAGGGGATTATGCCTTTGTTTTATCTCTGCAGAAACTTGCATGGCTCTAACTTGCTTGCTAGCTGAAGTGAAAGTGGGGGAAAAAAGATACTTTGAAAGTGGTTTTAGCCTTTATTTCTAAGTTCTTCAGTTTTCCAGAAAGTTTCTACAAAAGTTCTCCAAACAGTTCTCTCTTTCTGTTCTCTTCTTGTTTTTTTTCTCCTGCTCTGATGTCACAATAATACCCTTATTCTCAATGCCATAACTCCCAATGCCTTTACTTCTAAGTTTCTCTTGAGTTCAGTTCTGTCTAAAAAGTACCTGGGTCCTGGCTAAAAAGTTCTCTAAGAAAAAGTGGTAGAAGGGGCTTGCAACCCCATAGGAAGAACAACAATATTAACCAACCAAAGCTCACAAGGTCTAAACCACTAACCAAGGAGTACACATGGAGGGACTCATGGCTCCAGACATATCTGTAGCAGAGGATGGCCTTGTCTGGCATCAATGGGAGAAGAGGCCCTTGGTCCTGTGAAGGCTTGATGCATCAGTGTAGGGAAATTTGAGGGCAGGAAGTAGGGAATGGGTGGGTGTGGGGGCACACCCTTATAGAAGCAGGAGGGGGGATTTGATAGGCAGCTTCTGGGGGGGGATAGAGAAAGGGAATAACATTTGAAATGTAAATAAATAAAATATCCAATTAAAAAAAAGAGGGATAAGGGATCCCTCCTCTATCCTCAGCACTTATACAAATACATGATCACATGGTAAAACTTTACCATAAGATTACTCATAAATTCAAGTAAAAAATTGAATAAGAAGTTTACAACAGAGAATGTTTACATGCATGTCCATTAGGAGTAATTATCTGGCTAAACATTCATCTGTCATTAGTTACAGTTTTCATGTAGAGTTGAGAGCCATAACTTTTGTGACTAAGTAATTATTGAAGTTTGTATAGATAAACCTCAGTCAATATTTTATCTTCTACCCTTGCACCTATAGTAAACAGTTAGTTCCCTTTTTATGACGTTTGGTTAATAGTTTTACAACCTCTTGGAATGTGCTCTGAGTAGTAGATGCCTGCTTGCTAGCTCAGAAGCCATCTCAGACACTCGAAGACTGGCAGAGTTCTCATTCCAGTTTTGACTGTCAGAAATGATTTAATAGCAGTCCTGCTAAAAAAGAACTTAATAATTACAATAATTTTAGTAATTCTTATAGGATCATCATTAAGAATTAAGAAATCATCTATTTGTCTACATAGCATCACTACCAGATTGTACATCTTCGTTGTTCTGCAGAAATCTGCTCAAAAGTTTGGGCTAATACCTAGTGATTGTTATATATATACTATATAATAACTGGGAAAGCATATTAATAGCAGAAATCTTTCCTAAAATGAAATTCTCTTGGACCTTGCTTGAAGGAGCAAATCATCATAGATCTTAATCCAAGGAAGAACCATCTTAGGAAGATCACCTGTTAGATTTTAGCTTCTCCTTGATGGCTCTTGACAAAATATATGCTGTCTTGGAATTTTATCCACTAAATCAATTACCCTGTTATTTTGGATTTCATTCTCATTTATGACATGAACAAAAGATAGATAGTTTTCTTTTTAGAATATAAGAGGAATGGCCTCTAGTCTAATGTCCAGTATAGTTCTCACATGTGCCTAGAACCTCCTGAGTAGTGGATCTCTGAGTTCTATGCCAGTCAGCACTGTTTACTGTCCACATTCTGATCAGTAGTCTGGTCTTCTGAGGTCCCACCAGAACCACCCACTAATCTCTTTACAATACGCTAGAGCAGTGGTGCTCACCTTTCCTAATGCTGAGACCCTGTGATGCTGTTCCGCAAGTTGTGGTGACTACCAACCTTAAAATTATTTTTGGTGCTTCCTCACAACTGTAATTTTGCTACTGTTATGAATTGTAGGGTAAATATCTGGTATTTCCAACAAGAACTGAAACTCTAGAGCCTCTCTAACATACATCTCCAAACTTTTCCATGTTTCTCTCACATGTCAGTCCTAAAGGTCTAAGCACCCTTTATAAGGCTTAGTCACAGCAGGAGGCCGATTCTCTGAAATAATCACTGTGACCGCAATTCCTTATAGAAGCAACCTAAGGAGGAATGTGTTTCTTTGGCATTCAGTACATTGTAGTGGGAAGTCATGTGAATCAAGAAGTTTACATGGCAGCCAGCAAGCAAATAAAAGCGACACAGGAAGGGACTGGGAATACATATCACCCAGATCCCAACACTAGTGACTCAATTTGTCCACTAGGTTCACCTCCTGAATTTTCCAGAATCTTTCAAGATGATCCCACAAGCTGGGCAACAACCTCTAACTATATAAACCTTTTGTAGGGCCTTCATATATGGACGGTAACCATTGGATGAGTTTGTCCATGTGATACTGGTCCATGATATAAAGTATTGTTCAGTGGCGAATTATTTCTTTGTGAAGGAGTAATTAGTTGGCCATGACGCAAATGAATTCTTTGTCATATGTATTTTATATAATCATTTAAATAAAGTTTAAAGCAGCCTCTAGCGTTCACATTGAATAATAGACGAGCTTGATTCTTCATTTTCTTATTAAAAAGATAATACTTCCTGGAACTTTAGTAAGAATAGGTTCTCTAGCAAGACAGCCTGCCGACTTGATTGACTAATGGCTTCACAGCTAAGGTTAAAATCCTGTTAAACTGGCACCTGGCAGTGAAGACTATTAGCTGAGGATAAAAGCACTCATGTTGTGTGTGTTTGTGCTGACTTTAGAAGCACCATCTAATGCCTTTCCTTACATATAAAGGAGAGGTGCTCAATCTGTACTTCTTCCCCAATTTCCACTCCCTCAAAAGACAGAAACATATTTTTCTAAGCTGAAGTATTACCCATTTTTTAGAAGCATACAAAATTGGTATGTGTCATTATAATGTATCCATCTGAATGAAATTGTGCTGTTAAGTATAGAATAATTTCAAGAAACTTCTGCCGAAAACATGACTAACAGACCTTACTGTGTGAAGGGCCAATTCCTATAGAAGTTGAGGATGAGAGCTATGTATGGATATTTGTCCTCTCTCATTAAGAATACATATTATCTGTATGACTTTTAAAAAAGTGTTTTATTTTTTAAAAAATATATCATACACATGAATTAGATTTCTTTAGATTAGAAAAGGATTTTTCAAGTTAGAAGGGAGGGAGGTGTATTGCAACATGTAGCTGAGATTGGAATGAACTCAAGTTCATGTTTATTTCCCTGAGAGAGTTCAAGCGACGGTTTGGTCTTCAGGCACATCTCTCTGAAGATGTTGTTGATCAAGTCAACTGGGTGGTGATTGCTCATTTTTTAAAGGGACATCTCGTAAGTCACCAGGTAAGGTTTGGTTTTAACCTTTGTGTCTCTTCTGTTCCTATCTGTAGTTTGGAAGAACTGAAGTGATCGATAATACTTTGAATCCTGATTTTGTAAGAAAGTTTATTCTGGATTATTTCTTTGAAGAAAGAGAGAATCTTCGTTTTGACTTGTAAGTTCTACTAAAACATGGCATGATAAGTGTGATTTTTAAGGACTACTTGAGTATTACAGTCTGGAATGTATAGACGGCCCTGAGTACTGAGTACCTGGATGTGCCATAGAAAGACAGTTTTATTCTATTCAGCCAGAGCTGGAGCACAGTATTGAATATATATATATATATATATATATATATATATATATATATATATATATATATATTCTTTTTCTTACTATTTTGAAACATTCGAATAGGTGAGTAGATAGCTTAGTTATGCTGGGAAGTGTAGGTGGACTTTCTCTCAAACCTACCTACACCCCAGTGGGTTTCTTCAATCTCAGAATACTGGAAGGGAACACATCCAACGTAATGGCTAATGGCAGATGGCTCAATTCTCCCCCTGCATGCAGCCTAGCCCTGTATCTCTGTCTCACGATGGCTTCCCTAGATATTTATGTCATGCTTTTAAGGCCAAGGGCAGTAAATCAAGATATATATATATATATATATATATATATATATATATATATATATAATTTTGACAACAAACCAACCCTATTGAAGTACTATTGCCAAGTTCAAAAATCTGTGACCAAAGAAAACATGGGGCCAATATTTTCTCCATTAATTAAATTAATTAATTAATTCACATTACGCCCTAATTGCTGCCCCTCCTCCTCCCTGCCTCCCCCCTCACACAGTCCCTTCTGCCATCTCCCATCTCCCACCCATCTTCCCCTTCTCCTCTGAAAGGGTGGAACCCCTCCTGGATATTCCCCCACCTTTGTACATCAAGTTCAGGGCTGGGCACATCCTTTTTCGCTGATGCTAGACAAGGCAGCCCATTTAGGGTAACCAGATCTACAGACAGGCAACGACTTTAATTCTCAGCTATAGATGAGTCATTGTTCCACAGAGGTGAACTTTGGGGATCCTGGGAGGCGGGGACAGAAAGAAGTGTGTACTTGTATTGAAGATTATCTGTGTAGTATAATATAATGTTTGTCTTGTATATGAAAATAATTAATGATTACAGATTTTAAAAGTTCTTTACTGCTAGTAATTGTTTTTATTTTACTCTGAAATATATGTAACAAAATAATTAGTAATGCCTTCTTTCAAGGCTGCTAGATGTTCATCAGGCTTAGGAAGCAAAATTTATGACATTCCCATTAGGCTTTTATTTTCCCCAAACCTCTTTGTAAATAATCAAAGGAGGATGAAACAATGTCTTCTGCCCACCATGGACCATGGAGGCTGCAACATTGTTGCTTAACACCTTGTAAGAACTGTGCGAAAGCAGCTCCCAGCTCCCCTTGCTCAGCACAGGCAGCCACGGTTTCTGAAACATTCGTCTAGCAGAGCATCATATGCCTTAATGTTTCCTCTTCCATTTTATCCTAAAACCCGTCACCATCTCATGATTCTCTGTTCTGTTTCTCTTTTCTTTCTCCCTTTCACATCTCCCTACATTTTCTTTCACTTCAAAGTCATATGTATTCGTTGTAAATGTAAAATGATATAACTACTTGAAAAGTAAGAATTCCATTATTCCAAATAAAAAAGGGTAAGTAGGTCACTGTGTCAGTCATCTAAGCTTCATTAACAGTGACATGCATGTGAGAATTGAGGCAAATATATCTTCCTGTGTCTTTAAGTTTTCACATATTTTTCTATGCCACAAAATATAATTCATTTATTTTTAGGGATACATGACTATTATTTTAAGAATATAATGTATTTTACCATGTATTGACGCTCATTGTCATCGACTTTACTCTTCTACTACAGGTAGCCTGGAACAGTGTCCCTGCTTGCAACCCAGTGGGCATTTATTATTACTCTGATTTGCATTTGGGGGGATAAAGTATTGAGAGTGAAATTTTAGTATGAAAGGACTCACACAAACCCACCCACGATGTGTTCTGGTCTGTTGACACTAAACCTAGAGATGAGTATAGTGACTTTGTTACTTCTCTGAACTCTCCTTCTTTAGCTCTGACTGTTAGAACCGTTTTCTGAGAGTTTGGGTTGCTGTCTGCTGACAGGCACCAACCACCTTTGTCAGGTGACAGCTTTTGTTCTCTGCTGTCACACTTTGTCACTTTGTCCTTTTGTCCTCCTATACTGGTACTTTGGGTTCATGACCTACTGGTCATTCCTTCCCTGGTACTCACTGTGGTGGCTGTTTCAGGAACAGTTATGTCAGAATGACAGGAAGTAGAAAATAACTAAGGCAGGCTGACTGATACCCTGTAACTTCAACTTCCTAGAAACTACAGGTCTTACAGAAACCAAATAATCCATGAACCACGAAGGTGTGCTGCAAGATTGAGATAAATAGCACTTTATTAAAATCCCAGAATTTTAATTCAAATGACATCTCAATTTCATGTTTGAAAAACCTAAAACAAGGAGGACTGGAAAGGGTTAACTGCAGAGCTCAAGGGAAACGACCCACACATTCTCTCAGTTTGTGGGCATTTCTGAAGGCATTAATTCCCTTGATTTATTTCATTGAGTTGTCTCATATAATGCTTTCCATTTGATAGTAAGCTACTTTCTATACTGTAATCTGTTTCATAATATCAGTAAAATAAATAAAGGAAGATTCATTACTTCATTAGTGATCTATATCTTTATCATATCTATATCTACACACACACACATGCCCACACAATGAATACATGTGCTTGGCTTTTAAAGTTTCTCTTTTAAATGTATAGCTTGTGAAATATGTATGTTAATTTTAGACAGTTTAGAACATAATGAACGGTCAAAATATCCTATGAAAAATCAAGTGTGGTTCCCAATTCCCATCACTTAGAAAGAATACTCTTCTAACACACTGACCGACACTGACCACAGTTTAAAGGAAGCCCATCCACAGCACACCAGTGAGCAGTAGCCAGCAAATGGCCCCAAGGATCATCTCTCCAGAGTACACCTGTGTTAAGTAGCCAGCAAATAGCTGCAAAGGACTTTCTGAATTTAGTTTTGGATTTAGTTGATTAATACTGATACAGTCTTATGGCTGGTACAAAGTATCCGAGAAAGCAGCTAACAGAGGAATGGTTCCTTTTGGCTCACGTTCAGAGGAATGCTGTCTGTCTTGGTACTGATGACATGTTAGCGCAAGCAGCTTGGGGTTTGTGACGCTGACCAGGAAGCAGAGATGGGCAGAATCCAGTGCTTCCTTATCTGCAGTTTCTCTTTTGTTCTTCCATTCAGTTCACAGCCAGGTCACACACATTCCCTCCTCAGTTATGCCTGCTGAGTAACCTCAAAGGTGCAGGAAGAGGTGTGTCTCCTAGGTGACAGAAAGTTGAGATGGAGGATTCACCAGCACAGCTGATGGTACAGAGCCAGAGAAAGAGAGAAAAACTCAGCTCCAGGCACCTGCTCTCTGGGCTCAGCGTCAGAACTCTTGCTTGCTGTGCTGGAGGCCCTGGGTTCAGTGCCTCACATGGCAAAGGAAGGCATGTTATCTTGGCAACTGAATATTATGAGAGAGTTACGGTTCCATTTTTCAGTTCATAGGGAACTTTTCTCTTTTTTCCTTCTATTAACTAAGATATTTTGCTTTGTTTTGTGCAAAGACTTATTTAGATGAGAGGAAAAAAATCTTAACCTTAAAAAAATGACCTTGAGTTTTGGTAAAAAGTTATGCATGAATGTGAAAGGGTTTGGTTTATAGAAAGAGTAGCCCCGGGACAATATTATCTAAGAGCCTAGCATGATGATATTATTTTGGTCATGCCCAGTCAATAGAGTCATCCTGGATTCTTTCTAGGAGACCATCTATTTCCAGTAGCGACTGGTTAAAACCGAAGCTTATCATGTTCCTATGTAAATTCCTGTTTACAAAATTTATTCCTGTTTACATAAAACACAGTTTCCCTAATGCCTTAAAGTAGTTTCTGTAAGTCCAGTGAGTTTTCAACCTTAACACCAGAATTGAAGCTATCAGGTAAGAATTATAATGTATATAATATGCATGTGCTGTTAATAAGACATATTTAGTTTTCATATCCGGGGGAAAAATTCCATTTTCAAGAGATTTTGGGATCACTTGAGTGACAGTTTGATACCACTGATTCAAAGAACAGATCGATTTGCAACTTCTCAAACAACAGAGGTCATACTTTTGGTTACGTGGAATTCAAGGGACCCAGAGGTATCACGCCTATCATTGGATGCTTGGAAATTTAAAATGTGTTACTTGTAATGTCCTATTGGTTATTGTTCAGATTAACTTTTACATTTGGGTGTTCTAGGAAACATTATTTCTTAACTGTATTTTTTGAGAATAATTTGAATTTCATACTTTAATATTTCAGATATGATGTTGATTCAAAGAGTCCCAACTTGTCTAAACACGTAAGTTCATATTTTTATTATTATATATTGTTTTATAATATGTCCATTCGTATATTAATGCTCACTTGAAAATTTAAAAATGTTATTTGATGTGATGTGATTTTCACAGAAAACAAGTAACATTTAGAATGCTGGAGTTACATTTAGAAGGAGTTTGTAGAAAGAAAGTACCTTCTGTTGGTACAATGGGTCAGTGTTTTCATTTTAAGATGTGGGCCTATTGTATATCATATCAGGTTGATCAGTACATGATAGCTAGCCAGATTGTCTTCGTAGGCTCCACATCGGAGACATTGGGAGGGACACAAGTTCCAGGCAGAGCCATTGTCCTGCCTCTCATTCAGCAGAATTTCCTGTCAGTTTCTTAAGAGTGCAAGACATTAAGGAATAGACTCATAACCAAAAATATGACAAGTCCTCAGCTCAAGCCATGCCTGTTTCTTCAGTCTCTTCTCTCCAGATCATAGATGTTACCAGCAGTAGTGCCATCCAGTCAGGGAACAGGAGAGAGGCAGAGCTTGGCGTGTTAAGCAAGATAGGTGGAGAAGATGAGAGGAAGGTACTCAGGCAAAATACTGATGTAGCTGCTTGTTACTGATGAGAAAGAGTGAAATTAGATCAAACCGACTAGCAAGGTCTGCTGGCTATTTCTGCTGCTGTGATAGACTACTTTGTTAAACAGCACATTAAAGGCTTGTTTTGGCTTATGTGGAATGGCAGTAAAGACACAGTAGCAGGAGCCGGAGGCAGGACTAGCAGTCAGAAAGCAGAGTGATCACATGTCACTGACACCCAGGAAGGAGAGTGGGGGTGGCAAACTCTGAAGCCCCAAAGGTTAACCCAGTGACTTACTCACTTCAGTAAGGGTCCACATCCCTAACGGTTCAATCACCTTCCCAAACGAAGCCACCAACTGGAACCAATTGATCCAATACATGAGGATATGAGGGGCATTTCACCTTCAAACCATACTAGGAGGGCTAAGTGAGGAACAGATACAGTAATGTTCTGAAAAGGGCTCAACAGGATTCAAAGTGAACTGTGCTTCCAGGGATGTAGAATTAGCGACCGATGTTGGGAGGGCAGCTAGACTCAACCTTTGTTGTGTGCTGTAAACAGAATAGTTGGACATACAGTATCAGTTGTATCCTAGAGAGAGGGATGTTGTTGTTATTCAAAGAAGAGAAGAATTTTTGAGGTAATCACAATCTAGGAGATGATTTGGGGTAGTATAAAAACCTTTTCTCTAGTTCGCTAAAGGAGATATAATATTTAATTGTATAATAAAGAACATACTAGCATTATGTGAAGGAATGCAAAAAGAACCATATACATAATGACTTTTCTATAAACTAAGAAAATGCTGTAATACTGCTTCCTTCCTATTAGTGGAGGTCACTGTGGTAGGCGTGCGCCAGCTCTTTATGATGGGTACGCAGCATTGTGACTGGGCGTTGAGAAAGTTATGTTCTTTATCATGTGTTCATAGTGTTGTGCCTTTGTACTGAGAGTGTGTTGCTCTCTGTGATGCTTTTGTAGCATTGTGACTGGGCATTGAGAACGTATGTATTGCTGTCTGTAATAGTTCCATAGTGTTGTGCCTGGGCATTGAGAATGTTTTCTCTCTAGGATAGGCTCATAGTTTTGTGATTGGGCATTGAAAGTGTGCTGCTCTCTATTGAAGGTTTGTAGCATTGTGACTGAACGTCAATAATGTTTTTTTCTCGGTACAAGGTTCATAGCATCATGGCTGGGCATTAAGAATGTGTTCTCTTTGCAACAGGCTCCTATTGTGACCTTGCTTTGTGTGTTTGTCATATTGTATTTGCATACCTTGGTATTGGGAATGTTCTAAATGTTCTTGGGAAGAGCCAGGGAAAGAACCACAGCTTCTAGGCATGATTGTTTCAGTAGAAAGAAAGAACAGAATCTACTCATTCACGTGGGCTGGGATCATCTTAAGGATACGAGGCAGAGCTTGGATATCTGGTCCAAAGCTCGCAACTGGAGAATGGACAGGGACCAGGGTGTTTTTTTTCTTTTCTTCTCTTTCCTTCTGAGATCATGTGATTATTCTATTTAGCCCCTCTTCTGAGCTTCTCTTCTGTTTACCCATCATCATATACCTTCCAAAGAGGTCCCCTTCCCCTTTATTGGATATAATATGGATTACCATTTACCTGAAAAATAGTTCCTATGTTTCTTGATTGCTTGTTTTAGTGCAAACTTCTCTTCAGAGAGTGTAAGAAGAGAGCAGTTAGAGACACTTCCATGGTGATGGATGTTTGGAGGCTATGTATGGAAGTACATGTAGTCCCTATCATTGAACTTGCCTTCTATTCAAAGAAGAACTTGTGAGCTATGTGTGTGTCCAATATGACCGAATATATTTTCCTTCAATTGACAGCTATTATTAAACTTTATGATATAAAACACATGCCTCCACAATATGAGATTGAATATATTTTTTCAAATACTTCTTTGGTAGAAGAGTGTTTTCTCCCCCACAAAATAGTCTCATGCTCCTCTCGCCCTAAAATGGCTTGTGCGGTTGAGCAGATGACTCGGCACTCAAGAATGTACTTTGCTCTTTCAGAGGACCTGAGTTCTGTTCCCAGCACTCACACCGGGTGGCTCATAACCCAATATAACTCCCACTCCTTGAGGATAAAGATCTTCTGCTCTCTGAGGCACCTGTACCTGCACTCACATACCTCCACACAGATGCATGCATCCGTGCATACATACACTTGTCATTAAAAGTAATAATCCTTAGAATTCAAATTTTCAATGTGATATTGATCTGCCCCCATAGCACTTCTTCCATCTGAATTTCAAATCATTCCTCTCGATTTCTTCCTTTGTTTTCCTATTTATAACTATCTGGATTCTAGTTTTTGATTTCTAACATTGCTCTGATGTAATCAAGATAGTGACTCCTCCTCAGCTGTCATCTTTTGCATCTTCTTTCCTTTGGAGAGAACTGACCCTTCTCTTCAAGAAAGAAATGTATTTTCCCCTAAATTGCCCAGAAATCTCCCTCCACCTCCCAAGACTTTCTACTTTTACAGCGCAAAGCTTCCTTTTCTCTTCTGCTTTCTTTTATATCAGTGGAACACTTTCTTCTGGATAGCTGTCATATTTCTATGTCTTGTGAGATCCCAGAGTGTCTGTCTTTGAACTCACAAACAAAACCAATTTTCATCTGCTTGTTAAATATTTTTTAGTAGGTTGTCAATTGAAACCTAAAACTAAACTCTCTGTGGTTTGTTATCTTTCTTGTACTGTCTCTTTCTTCTGGGCGCCCAAATCCCTTTCAGGTTTCTTACAACACGTTAAACATTTCCCAACTCACACACACTCAACAGGTTTTCCCTTTTGTTCATGCCTAAAGAACCATTTCTGTCTTCTTGCCTCTCCTGCTGGTTCTCTTTGATGTTCTCCTTGAACGATTGCCTTCTCCACAGACTATGTTATCTAAACCATCTCCATATTATTTTACATAATATATTTAAAATATATGCTGCAGCCATCAAGATAGCTCATCAGGTCAAGGCGCTCACTGCTGGCCTGACACACCCCGAGCTTGATTCCTATGACCCACGTTCTGAAGGAAAGACCTAACTCCTAAAAATTATCTTCTGACCTCAACCCATGCCCAGTACACATGCATACCCAAACATGTACACATGTGTACACATCACACACACACACATGTGTATGCACATACATGCATGCCATGCACACTCCCATGTGTATGCATGTACCCATACCAGGAAGTCTAACAAAGAACTAAAAATACATGTATTCAGTAGAGAATACAAATGAGTTAATAAATGCCTTAGCTTCTAGGCTAAGTGGATAAAATATGTTCAAACGGGAAAAAAATACCCATAGGTTTGCATTATTGTAAGAATTGCTGGAGATTATTACCTTGAGGTTCTGTTAGAAATTAATAATAACACAAACTCTTTGTTATTTGAAAGCACTGAAGTATAGATTTTATGTAAAAAGCACACAGTGCATCCAACCCTAAGCAATTCATGATGCCTTCTGAAGATCAGAGGAACCAATCAGCAAGCTAGGTCTGTCCCCAGAGAGGCAATCTCTTAACAGCAGAGCTGTCTACCTGCCAACTGTGCAACGAGAAGTACGAACCAGAGTCATTTAGAAAGCTCTGCTAAGTGCACAAATCCCCGTGCGGATGGATGGATTCACTTAGGTGGGTTTTTTTTTGTTTGTTTGTTTGTTTTTGGTTTTTTTTGTTTTTGTTTTTTTTTTTTTTTGCAAAAGGGATCTGGCTGCAAATCATTTCTTGGAAACAGATTTTTTTAAATCGTTGGTTTTGAAATATTAATTTTGATGATTTGGGAAGAAGATTTCCTTTTTAGGATGACTGTGTTTGTCATAGGATAGTTAAGGATCCTGGGTTAGAAATCTCTTTTTTTTTTCTTTTTTTCTTTTGTTGTTGTTGTTGTTGTTGTTGTTGTTGTTGTTTTTCGAGACAGGGTTTTTCTGTGTAGCCCTGGCTGTCTTGGAACTCACTCTGTAGACCAGGCTGGCCTCAAACTCAGAGATCCGCCTGTCTCTGCCTCCCAAGTGCTGGGATTTAGAAATCTCTTTTAGCAGGACGTGGTGGCACATGTTATAGGCATTCCAGTCCTCAGTCTCTGGGAATTTAAGGATAGTAGTTTCAAGCCAGCTAGGGCGACACAGTAAGGTGCTGATCCCCAAAATAAGAAAACTCATAATTCTATCAGGGAAAATGGAGATAGAAAGTAGACCTGTAGCTTTGGTTTGGAATATTGTTACATGAAACACAGGTGGAATTTTAATGAGTTTCTCTGGCAGTTGGAAAGCTTACAGTGGGGGAAATACTGATCCCACGTGAAGGGTGATGAAATCCAGGTGCTCATTTCATCATGTGATTGATTCTTGTAGCAGTCTCCAAATAAATACTTTCGCAAAAATATTTTCTTCCACGGGCATTAGCTAGTATGAATAAAGGATGTCATTCTTTGAGGAACTAGCAGGCCCATTTATCTTAACATTGTTGGCAGAGCTGCATCCCACACATTCATTTACATAATTTAATTTCATCAGCTCAGTGATCCATGAAAGGGTTAAGAATAGGTTCATAGTTGGTGTGTCTAGGATTCCTGTCTGTGTGCCAATTGTAACAATGGGTAGCAAAGAGGCAAGCCAAAATGATTTTTTTTTCCTTGCTGAACTCCAGAAGATGGCACTGAAATTCTTGTTTCAGATGTGGTAACAATTCTCTGGCTTCCTTTGGCTGTCCATCACTAACCTCCAGTGTAGGCTTCTGTGGTCTTTCTTGCTTTCCCTAACTGTTCTGCTAATAAACTTCCTTCTGTAGGTTAATTTTATTTTATAGTTTCATTTGAAAATTGAATGCTAGGGCCATGATGTGTGTTTTCTCTTAGGAACAGTTTCACAGACATGACACATTTCTCTCATTAGAATGTAAAGCTAAGTGCAGTGGTGCCTTTTCTCATTTCTGAGACTGAACACCTGCCAAAAGTAAGCAAAAATCCTGAATAAAGTCACACAGGGAAGAAAGAATGGGGACATTTGGGTAGGAAGCAGTTACCATCAGTTACATCATGGCAACTGACAGGGATTCAGAGGCCCTGAAGAGAAACAAGTTCAGGCAAGTCCTCTCCAAAGCTCATCCTCAGGAAAACTTCAGGAAACCCCTAGAGGTTTCATAACCTTGCAAAACAGAGCCACTATGTAGGGGCCAGTGTTCAGATATGTGAGACTATTAGGGAGAATTTCATATTAAAGCTATAATGCTAAATTGATCTGCAAATGACTGAACTGAATTGTATTGTATGTATCTGTACAGTCAGTTCAGCAGTAAACACGTTTGAGTCAACTCTTGAGTCATGAGAACAGAGAGAGCAGTCACCAGTGCAAAGTCTACCCTGTCTTTAACAGCTAACACTGTTACCGTGGAGATAGGGTGGGTAGATTTATTCAGTGAAGACAGATGCGACCACATGATTCAAACGAGTTATAGCACATATACTGATCGCTACATATAGCATAATACTGAGAGATACACAGAAAGAATAAGAGAGAGGCAGAGGGGGAGGGAGAGCGAGAGAGGGAGGGAGAGGGAGAGAGAGAGAGAATGAATGAGAGAATGAGAGACAGGGACAGAGAGCACTACAGTTTGAGATTCCCCTTTATTAGACACTGTGGCAGGGCTATCATTCTCATGAGTAGATAGTTTACAGGAGAGAGGAGGGGAGATACTGAAAAGCTTAGCAAGGCAGAATTTCAAAACGAAAGGGATAGGCAATATGAAGTCCCTTGAGGAAGGGATGTAGTATACTGTGCCCATGTGACAATGCTGATGAGTGCCCAGTGGTTCATTTGAAATGGGCATATACATATGGAATGCAGAGATTTACAGGCCATGCCTTTAAGGGTTCTAAATTTTTTTTGTTGTATGCTACTGGAGAGTGATGTGATTTGATTTATGCATTTCAATGATGTGTGCCTGCTGAAGTGAAGAATGAGGTCAGAGATGCAAAATCGGAATCAAGGATAACAGTTACAGATCTGTTGTCATTTGACTGCATGAGTCACATTTAACAATTAAAGCCACTGGAACGAGAAGAAGCAATTCCATTTGGAATGTATCATGGCTGTTTGATTACAAATGAATTCCCTGTTGGCTGTGAAATAAGAGAAGTTGCTTGGCTCTCTTGAGTATTGGTGAGAGTACCTAGCTAGGTAAACAGTGAAGTCTACTGCAGCGGTGTCTGAGGCCAGGGCTGTGGGGTGAAGCCCGGGCGGTAAGGACAAGTTGATGCTAACTCTGACTTGACACTCAGTAAGCCTTTAAGTGCACATATTGGCTAGGTGATGCTCAGAGACTAGAGGCAGCGTTCTGGAAAATACCAATCGAGAGTATTAGGACTTAGGCTACTTTAAAGAGAATACAAATGGAGAAAACCAGAGGACAGGTTCTTGAGTGAACTGAAGCCATTAGAAGTTCTGTAGAGGAAGGTTAGTTACCATCATCATTTTCAAAGCCTGTTGCTACATGCCTCTATCTGATTCCAGCCCACCCTGCGCTTTCCACCACCTTGTTTTCTCTGTTCCACCCCCTTGCTTTCTTCCCCTCAGGTGTCATTGTTGACTCATAAGCATTGTTGTCTCCAGAACAATGCTACTCTTGGGATTTTTCCACCTGTAAGCTTCTGTCTCTCACATTTGTCTGGTTCCCTCTCTCTCACATTAATCAGTGACTTTTGGAGAATTTCATACATGAGACCACAGTATTTGTCTCTTTTCTACCCTCTTTGCTCCCTCTAACTCGTTTTGGTACCCCAACCTTTCAGGTACTTGACAAATATTTATTAATTCATTTTCCCCCTTCAACTCCTCCCATGTCCCTGTATCCACTCCTTTTCAAATTCATGCCCTCTTTTTCTTCAGTTATTATATACATGTGTGTACATGCACATAAATGCACTTGTGTACATGTGTACACTCATATGTGTGAATAAATATATGAATGCAAGCGGCTGTGTCTGTTTAATGCTTCTTGTATGCACATATTTCTAGGGCTTACCACTTGGTATTGGATCCATTGAAGAGGTTTATTCTGGGGATGACTAGTCCTTCTCAGCAACTAATAATTCCCTGTTCTTCTTCATGTATGGGTGAGACATGGTCAGATTCTCCCAATTCATGTTGGCATGTCATCCGTGTTTTCATTCTTTCTGGTTTGTCTTGGTTTAGGTGGCCGTTCTGTTGAGATGTCACGGGTGTAGTGTCCCTGTCATATATAGAAGACACAATCTCACAGCGGGACTTCCTGTTCTTTTGGCTCTTACAATCTTTCTCTTCCCTCTTCCATGATGTTCTCCGAGCATAGCTGTAGGGGTTGTGGAAATATCAGTTGGGGCAGCACTTATGGTCAGTTCTCTGCCTGTTGGTGTTGTTGCTTTCTGTGATGGGCTCTTATCTATCTGCTGGGGGTGGGGAGGGAAAACTCTTTGATAAGAGTTGAGAGTGAACACACTACTGTCATTTTCCCAACTGCACCTCATACCTACAGATTGTAGCTCTCAGATCTGTTCTGTATGTGCACCATTGAAAGAGTCTCTGTGTAACTGTCCCCCCTGTTATCCTCTGACGTCTGGGGGAATAAAAGCTTCCTGATGCATGTTAGCTGATGAGATCTAGTCTCACTAGATCACACCTGAATAGTTGCTACTCTGTATGTGGGTTAGGTTTCCTATCCCCTCGTGAGTTCAGTCTTCTAGAATGTGCCTTACACTCTTGAGTCATACATAGAATTACTGCCTGATCTTGGCTGCGTGATTGTGACTCACGTCCTTATTAATTTGAGATGAGCTGGCATAGTTTATGTGGACAATTGGCTCTTATTCAGGACTTAGTATCAATAGAGGTCCTACTGATGATTTTATCTAATATTTAATATTATTACTTAGTAACTAACACTAAAGTATTTCATACTGAACAATTATTAGTAAATATTCCATGGTATTCCTAGTCTTTTAGATATTTGCTTGTTACTTACTGCTGGTGAGAAAATAAACTACAGCATGTTACTTTTCAAATAGCTTAGTTGAGAATTAGTGTTTTATTGAAGATAATGTGTTTCCAAGAGGTGCTATTTACACTATTTCCATGTGTACTATTTTACGCATGGAGGTTCTACTATGTGTGAATTTTATTGCTTTTTAAAATGTATGTTATGTATTTGTGTTGGTTTTTAAAGATGATTGGCTTTAATCAGTAACTGCCAATTTGTTGAAACCTTAATTTTCAGTCAGTGGCTTAATTAACTACCTTAATTTGTCCTCTTAAAATGATAAAAGTATATTGAAAATCATCAGTCCAAAGGGTAAATAGATAAATTTAGGTGGGGAAGATTTTTGAACTTTTCTCTGTGAGTTAGTTTGGAAATTTTTTGTTAGAACATTGGGAAGAGGACTAACCACTGTGGTTCATCAATGTTCTTTTATTAAAGGTAAAAACACTGGGTATGAAGACAAAAAGCTGTTTTGCTCTATCGTTAAACTGCAACCAGTTATTTCTATTAAGATATTGAGCTCACTTGTTCAATGGTGAACTTTCTCACGTCCCAAATGATACAACCGAGGCAGTAATCATCTAAAATCAGGGATCACCGACTGAAACAACACAGGCTTGGTTTGGCTCTTAAAAGGTGTTGTCATACTAACCGCAGTGCATGATAAAGCTAACAACTCACTCGCCATTGTAATTTATGCAATTTATAAAATAAAATAAATAGAAATTAATTAGGAAATATTAGAAAGACATTCCAGCAATAAGTGTTAGCAGATAACACCAGTGGTATGATCTTTTTGGGTAGAAATGTTCATTTCCTCAGTTTTACTGTATTAAGTTGAAAATACTACAAATGCAAGACATTTTTTAACATTCAGTTTTTCTTCGACTATGTGTTAAAAATTAGTTACATGATCTCAAAAATGTATAAAAGCAAATCACAACTCACGTGAAGAAATCTAACGGTTAGGTCATGAGCAGTTGACTGTCGCCATTGACTTTGTAAAACTAAAGTGGACCATCAACACAACACTGAATGACTTTTAACCTAAATCACCTATGAATTAGGAAAATTATGTATGCAGATATGCATCAACACTTGATAAAGTAGGAAAACCATTTCAAAGTTATTGTTATTGTAAGTAGAACTGTGGAGAGAAGATGCCTGCTGTGAGATGCTCGCCACGAAGTTGCTTAGGATTAGGTTTGTGATGTGCTGTGTGTGTCAGTAGTAAGTCTTTCAGATGATACTTCGGGGTTCACTGAGCTAGTGCTCTCTGAACATGCCTCTGTATGTTTATGTGTACAACATGAAGGATGAGTTGGTGTGTGAGACACATCTACATAGCACTGCAGCACCTTCAGTGACCTGGCATGACTGGAATTGGAACTGAAGAGATTTTATTTAGATAGTTGTAGTAGTATCCCAGTATTGAGTTCTTGTAGCAAGTAGTATATTATTAGTATGTAATAATGCTTTAGCCAGGGGATAAGAGGATTATGCTGCAGACTTATATATTCCAAGTGCTTTGTATATATTATCTATAGATATTTTCTTAAATAATGCTTCCAGGAATACATGCGGTAGGAATTATTATGTCCATTTCGTAGATCGGACTATTGAGGTATAGAAACATTGTTCAGTTTGTGTATGAGTGCAGACAAAAAAGATCTTTGTGATTCTATTCAAAGGTAGTATGTTATATTGTAAATTCACTGAGTGTATGTGTGTGTGTTTGTGTGTGTCTGTGTGTGTCTGGGACAATCAAATAAATCATATATAAGAACCACTAGAGTTTGTACCTAAACAACTCAAATCAGTTCTTTTACGGCAAAGTTTCCCTTTAACATCTAAAAAGATTTTTATTTATGTATTTAGTGTGTGTGTGTGTGTGTGTGTGTGTGTGTGTGTGTGTGTGCATGCGCGAGTGCACATGCCATAGTATGCATGTGGAGATTGGAAGACAGCTGAAAAGAATAATTTCCTACTTGCTGTCATGTGGGTCCCAGGGCTGTCCTGGCAGCAAGCACCCTCTGAGCCATCTCGCTGTTTCTAGGGCTTTCTTTTCCTATGTATAAAATTTCTAAAGCTCAGGACAGAAGCAAAATGAAAGTAGAGAAGGCAGACAAGTCTGAAGCTACAATATGAGATACAATTTAGCAACAGAACACATCAGTTCTTCATACTTAAGAAATAATTAAAACAATAAATCTGAAGAATAAGAATATGATGCTGTGTCTAGACCTAAGATGGACGAGAGAAACCAATGTGCTTGTGTATAATTCACAGGACTCAGGTTGCAGGGACTTTGAGTCATTCAGTGGTAACAAATGTAGATGCAGACTGCTGTGGGGACAATCTGAGCACACCCACTGGCCAGCCACTGCTTTTTCTTCTTGCTCTTATCTAGTCCTTGCTGCTCTCTCTTCTCCTCTCCTTCTTGTTTTAATCTCGCTTTTATTTTTTGCCATCCGTACATTGAGGCTAATAGCTGGGTAGATTTTAAGTTTCAATGAATCCTAGGTCTGAACAGAATGTTTTTCTGTATAATTTACATTATGAACCTATATAAATTATAAAGTAATGAGCTTAATAAATATTTACTGTTCTCATGGTCATTTTAGGGAGAATCTAGTAGCCATTATTATGTTCTGCATTAAAGCATTCCTCAGCCACCTAAGATTCTCCAGGCTAGATTTGGTCTGTAGGGATGTAGCGTTGTAGAAGAGGCTGCATTTATTCCTGGAAATATCATCATGATCTAATTATAATGATTCCACAACTGGGTCACACAGCACCAGCCTAAGACACAGTGAGACACTTTGTGGTGTAGCTTGTTTTTATTTCCACCTACAGCCAAAAAAATACCTAAAAATACCCACTGAAAGACACTAATTATTTACACATGGCTGTACTGTAGAAATGCATAGCAGATGTGAGCCATTAAGCCAGCTAAAACACACATTGAATAGAAGTCTCCCACATCGTGACTGCTTAGTAAATATCATGTGCTGAGTAGTGAATGTGTTGCTTGATATAGAATGTGTGCCCTCAGAAATGCAGGACACACCCAGGGATGCTGTGAACATGGGATGGGACAAGGAAGCAGGATTCTCGTAGATTCACAGTGTAGGTGGTATCACACATTTTATTGATTTACCTAGTTGGATTTTCTGTCTGTTAACACAATGGTGCTCCCCTGTTTGCTGGTAGGTGTGTACCCTGCCACCTATCTCTATTGTGTTCTCTTGTGCAATAGTTTACAGCTTTTTCTGACCCTACCTAGTCCATTGACAGAATCCACTTAACGTATTTGCTGTAGCTCATTGATATAAATATTCTTAGTAAACAGTTCTAGAGTGCTCCATAATTTTTTTTTTTCTGTAGCAGATTTTCCAAATACCAAGCATTTGGAAGGCCAAATATTCAGCTGTACATAGCTTTAGCTTTATTCAGCTTCCCAGGTATTTTAAATATATGTTGAAATCAACAGTATATGCTAATGACTTTCAATTTAAATATGAGTTTAACTATTAATAATTTATAATAAGGATTTAAGTTGCTTTGAACACTAAAAAACAAATTTTAAAAGACCTGCAATTTTTAAGATAGTACAGCCCTTTATCTGTTACCAAGTTCTAGATTTCAAGTGAATTTTTTGGGTCTCCGGACTGCTCCCCTCTGACTCCCGCCCCTGCCACACACAGGGCCAGTTCACCAAATCTGTTTCCCACCTCTCATTGCAATCTTGGCTTGGATCTTGTAGCACTTTGCTTAATATTAGCGACTGTCGTCTCCTGAGTGCAAAATCTTTGTTGTCAAGAGCAGCCCCGTGATCAGAGCAAGTACTAGAGGCCTGCTGTCCAGACTGCTCTCTCTGGTCTGATCGCGTCCCTGCCCTGTCCTACACTGCCTGCTTGCTTCCACTTGTCCAGCCTAGAGAGTTCTTCCTGGTCCGGGCTCTTTACCTTCACTCCTTCTTACTTGAATTCATTTCTTTGCACACGTGTAGTCTAATCTTTCCTCTAGGATTAACAGTTCAGTCTGACCCCAAGTGCCTCTCAAGGCTTTCCTTCCTAATCTACACGAGGAAAACTCCTGTTTGGACTTAGAACACCATCCACCACGTTTTCCTGCTTTCTGCTCACTGAGCAATGAGGGATTTTATTTCTGTGGCATTTTGTGTACCTGAGTCCAGAGCTCCCACTCTCAGCGCATGGGTGGCCATAGTACCCTAACGAGCCTTGCATTCATCTTCTGGGTTTTCAGCGCAGTTCTAAACAAGTTGGCTACTTCAAACACTTACTTATCTGTAGCATGAGTTGGCTCCTTCTTCTTCTTCTTCTTCTTCTTCTTCTTCTTCTTCTTCTTCTTCTTCTTCTTCTTCTTCTTCTTCTTCTTCTTCTTCTTCTTCCTCTTCTTCTTCTTCCTTAATTTGAGAAGTTATTTTTTTCTGAAACTTTAGTGAACTCAGTATCACACCTTGCACACTTAACAAGTAGATCTATAGACTCTTATTTTACTGGGAAAAAAATGAAATGTCATATTTGGTGTCTGTACATCATTCACAGAGCTTCCCTTGGGCCATTCATTGTACGAAGCTCTGCCCTGCAGAACTGTTAGAATAACGATGATCTCAGAAAGCATCCAGGCTATCCTGGAGCATGGGGCTTCTTCCTGACAAGCGCTCTGCTCTCTCAGTGCGTGCATCCAGACAGTGGCAGAGACCTTGTCTTGTGGGTCTTGTGACACTGCAGGACCTGGAAGCTCGAAGCAGCAAATTGGTTCTGTGACTGAAGTATGATGTAAGGTGTGAATTTGGAGGAGAGTGACATGCCTAAGTCGATTCATATTGGGCTTGTTTTATTTTATTTTTTGGAATTGAGAATTCTGTATTTCAGTACTGAAGCAATGCAAACGTGATGACGAGATATCTGTTGCACAGCAGTGTGAGAATATACGAGCTTTAATCCTCTTATCTATTTTAGGACTTTCTGGGACAAGTGTTTTGTACATTGGGGGAGATTGTTGGTTCACAGGGAAGTCGCCTGGAAAAGCCAATAGTGTAAGTACTTTTTAATTCAGACAGTGACATGTCATCTCTGGCATTTCTGTGTTAGCAGGTTGGGGCTCATGAATATATATGGTTGTAGAACAAAAGAGAGTTTTAAATTTTTAGTGGGATTTTCTCTTCCAGTGACTAATTTTGACATCTTAGTAAAGAATGTGCATCAGCAGCCATATGTATGCAAAAAAAAAAATTCTCAGATGATGAATTGATCGGATTTGAAAGGAAATGTACTTTAAATTGTTAGCTTTAATACTTTTATGGAAAAGAAGACATTTCTTTCAGTCAGGAAGTATGCATAGCACTACTTTCAAACCATTTGTTCAATAAGTGTACTTTGCATTATTGAGATTTTAATAGTTAATCGTTACAGGAGTTTCCCAGGGGTAAGGGTGTGGGAATGCAAAGAATCTGTTATTCCAATAGAGCATCAATGACAAACCAAAGTGATTGCCAGTGAACCAGTCAGTTTGTCGGGCTTACAGAAACACGGGCTGCTGGTACTTACAGATTTCCAGTGATGCCCAGACAGCGGAGCCAATGAGAAGTCCCACCTCAGTGTGAGACTCCAGAATGCTCTACCAGGTCCTGTCCCTCCAGCCCTGCCTGAGGCCACCTGCAGCTGGAACAGCAGTGTGTGTCACTTGTGGGGCCAGGTGAAGGGGCTAGAGTCTCAAGTGAAGATCTGATTCCATTTATGCTTGTCCCTCCTTCCCTGGGCTAAGAGTGACCAGCCAGATTCTGCGTCAATGGCCACTCTGAATTGAAGAGGCTACCAGCTCCACTATCCCCAGTGCCCAATAGATGGGAATTCCATAATTGTTTTTGCTTGTAAGAGCTGCTGGAGGAAGTGGTGTGTGGTTCTGATCAATTCATTTATCTTATTCTAAAAATCAGGAGATCTAGGAAAAAACGTTCAGCAACTGAGAACTAGCCATGAAGCCTAAACTTTAGGAAAAATTTAACCCCTGTTTTATTTATTCTCAAACTCACAAAATAAATATGGTCAAAGTGAATCTGTTCTTCTTCAGCCTCAGATACATGAAAAGCGCCATTTCCTATTTCTCGTGTTTCTGTATAAAATTTGACTCAGTGTGTATGCCGGTGTTAGACAAAACAAACCTCTTAGCTAATAAACTAGGGGTGCCTATTCATTGTAACTTCATTTATTTACCATGATTTTCATATGAAATCATTACCAAATATGTTTGAGGATTTTGATTTAGCTGTCCCCCTTTAAATATTCCTGTTATGCATAATTCATTTCCATCTAGTTATAGGACTCGGGAGCTTAGTATTAAAATGTATCTAGTCTCAGTTTAGTGTGTTTAATGAAGCCAGATATGGGGCATAATGGAGGAGGAGGATTGCCAATGATTAAGACTAGCCTAGGGTAAATAATAATAGCACTCCAGGCTAGCCTAGGATATGCAATGAGAGTGTTCCAGGCTAGCCTAGGATACATAATGAAAATGTTCCAGGCTAGCTTGGGTATAATGTGAGATTCTTTTACAAAATAAAACCACACAATATGTCGTTGAACAGAAAGCTATAAAGTAAGGTTCAAAGTAAACACTGTCGAGTGCCTTTAATTGCTATATCACATCCTTGCCAAACAACTTTTAACATGCATAAGGGTTCCTAGAATAGCATGAAATCTAACTTTATTTTTTCAATTAAAAAAAACCCATTACACAATGTATCTTTAATATTTTTCAAGGGAAAGAATTCACAGTAAAGGATCAAGTTTTCATTTCAGATGAGAGAAATGGGAATGGCGCTTTTTATAAACTGGCAATCATAATTTAAAGTGGTTGATCTTATTAGAAAATTTTTAACATTTTAATTTCCTCCATAAAAGGCAACCATAATTCCAATTTTAAAACAGGCTTTAATTGCAAAGCGTTTTTATTAATTCTTAGACATCGTTTTTAAAAATTGAGATGATTGTATTCACTGAGGTGTGTAATGACGATAGCATAGCATCAGATTGTCCCCTTGGCTCAGCTGACTCGACATTCCCATTGGAAGAGACCAACAAATGTCCATTCACGCCAAGAGGTAACAGGAGGTAGGGTAGTGATGGGAACACTATTCAGATGTGGAGAGGATTCAGTAGCTATTGAGTTGTATTAGTTTTGCGGAGTTAGTTGTCCATTGGGTTTGCTAAGTGGTGCTGAGGCTGGGCAGCTAATAAGGCAGGGCCTTAGATACCATGAGCGTGAATTCCAACCACTGTGCTTTAGGGAATTTTGAAAATGTAGACAAGTTTGTTGTTCCCATGTTGTATGTATGTTACAGAAAACAGTATGGTTTTCTCAAATGTCTAAGAGGACATGTATCCTTACTGATCAGTTTTCTCAGTCAAGCACTCAGAAAATGTTGCCACAACAGGCTTCTTGTTTGAGTGTGAGAATCTGAGAGTTTTCCAAAAAAAAAAAAAAAAAAAAAAAAGTGGGCCAGGCAACAGGCACCGGTAGAAGTGGGTAATGAAATCCAGAATTTGAACATCAGAGAGGCTGGTCACAAAAGAAAGGAGACAAGAAATAAAACTGTAGAAATTGCAGGAAGGTGGTGTCTGAGGTAAATTGAAGATTTAAGAGGAACAATTAACCAGAACCTTCCAGAGCTCATGTCTCTAGCTGCGTATGTAGCAGAAGATGGCCGACTCGGCCATCGTTGCAAAGAGAGGCCCCTTGGTCATGCAGACTTTATATGCCCCAATACAGGGGAACACTAGGGCCGAGAAGTGGGAGTGGCTGGGTAGGGGAGCAGGGCGGGGGAGGGTAGAGGGAACTTTTGGCATAGCATTTGAAATGTAAATTAAGAAACTATCTAATAGAAAAAAAAAGAAAATGTATTGAGGCTGGACATGGTGACGCACACCTTTAATCCCAGCACTTGGGAGGTAGAGGCAGGCGGATTTCTGAGTTGGAGGCCAGCCTGGTCTGCAAAGTGAGTTCCAGGACAGCCAGGACTACACAGAGAAACCCTGTCTCAAAACAAAACAAAACAAAACAACACAACAACAACAAAAAAAAAAGAAAGAAAGGAAAAGAAAAGAAAAGAAAAGAAAAGAAAAGAAAAGAAAAGAAAAGAAAAGAAAAGAAAAGGAAAAGTATTGAGAAAGCCAGGGACACACCTTTCCCCAGAGCTCTGTTCGGCAGCGTGTACCATCAAGGCATTCTCCATAGGACCTGGTCCTTCCACATGCTCTCCCAGGTCCACACCCATCCTTGCTGATCCAATGACATCATTTCCATGTATTTTGCCATTTCCTATGAGTCCATCTAACGGGAAAAAAATAATCCCATAGAGATGAAAAAGATTGGGTGTTGTAGACATGTTGCTTTTAGTAGAAGAGAGTGGATGTGCACAGAAGGATAAAGGCAAGAAAATATTAATAATACAAAGTCAGAAAAGTGCTTCTCCGATAGGAAGTTAGTTTCACCACACACACAGCTTTTAAAGAGAGTGCATCTCATCATGCGGTATGTGAATGTGGAATTTGCAAGGTGTACCACAGATGCTGTGGTTCACACAGGAGATGACAGACTCCCAAGAAGTGAGTATCTGTTCTCCACTGCCCCCTCTCTCTTGGACCACCTTCCCCCACCCTGACCAGGTAGCCACTCAAAATGGACAGTGTTTCAGGCTTTTCCTCAAGGCTAGGGCTAGAGATGGGGGTCTGTGCATTTTCCTGCTTGCAGGCAGCTCCATTGCAATTGTGTGAAGGACTCTGGCCATCTTCCCCATGTGCTGAAACACATGCTTTTGAAATGCAGCACAGGGTATCTCCTGAGGTAGGAAGGACTCCCACAGCAAACAAAACTGCTTCATCCTGAATTTTCAAATTCTTCCTGTTGTCTCATGTGCTATTTATCTTAAATTGCATCATCCAAATGGCTTAACATCTATTAACTAGTTCGTTTAGATGAGAGATTTATCGTCTAGTTTCCCCGTTTATATTCTAAGTTATTCAAAGCACCCTCTTGTTCTATTCCCTCTAAATGGCCTGGTTTGTATGCTGATAAAATGTTCAGCGGACTCTTTGCCAGTTTCCTAATTGCAGCTGAGTTATCATTACCTCATGAGACAAGCACTTTTAAATGAATAATAACTGTAAAATTGGGGATTTAGAGAAGACAACATAGCATTCTAAATTATTCATTAATCAAACCTTTGACAACTAAGGCAGGTTTGTTACAAAGACAGAAAAGCCTACTTGTATGTAGACTCGTGTCTTACTGAATAATCATAATTTGAATTTCAACGTAACTATTGTATTTCTGGGCTTTAGTTATGGCCCTCATTGAAAGTCTCTCTCTCTCTCTCTCTCTCTCTCTCTCTCTCTCTCTCTCTCTCTCCCTCCCTCTCTCTATTTTTCAATAAAAATGATTATTTAAAAAATAGTCTCTAGGAACTAGAAGAAGTGATTTGGTGTTCAAAACTTTTGCTTTCATTTTGTTAGCAGTTCAGCATTTTTGCAGCTCCTGGAAAGCCTGCTTTTGGTGGATAGGCTAAATTCATTCACCAAATATTTATCACCACACATTTTTGGTGATGCGCTGGGTCTCTGTGACTCCTGGCCCCTCTCATTAGCAGTTAATTAGCAATTAATTAGCATCGCTCCCACTCAGCTCTGTGGTTGGTTGTTGTTGCTGTTGTTGTTTTGTTTGTTTTGTGCTGTTAGATTGGCTCCAACTTTCTCCCTAATGGTCTCGGAGCTTTCCTTCTTCTCTGCAAGGTTAGCAATGGATTCAGCAGTCTCGGAAAACTGCTAGAGTCGGCCCCCATCTAAGAATGATTGCTCTCATATTCTGTGGGGGATGTATGATGTTCCTTAAGCAATAGGCTTTCTGGTTTTGTCCCTTTCAGCCCAGGCACAGGTACATCTGCCTAAGGACAGAGGACCAGAGTGCATGGGTCAGTGGCAGGAAAGCAGGTCCTGGAAGGGAAAGGGAGCCTTTGTAGTAATGTACCAGTTACTGTTTTAGCTGAAGGAAGTAGAAAGGAAAGGTTCTGGAAAGCAGTAGCTTGTGGTCTAGGCACTCCTTTTGGGGTGGAGGATGAAGGGAGGTTCTGAAGGTGGCGAGGGAGCTGTAGAGGGCCCGGCATGGGGCCCTGATCAGGGTGTAGAGGGAGCTGTGGAGGGCCTGGCATGGGGCCCTGATCAGGGTGTAGAGGGAGCTGTGGAGGGCCCAGCATGGGGCCCTGGGGCAAGTGGTACTTGAAGAACAGACCAGGCTATCCATGGGACACAGGATTCCTAGTTGTTCCATCCTCCTCAAGGTGGAGACAGACAAGTGCTGAAGGTCACCACCAGAAAGGATGGGTGAATGACAAAGCTGACAGGAAAATTAGGGACCAGAAAACCAAGACAGAGAGGGCCTGACAGCACCTGAAGTTCAGCTTGTCAGTGTTGGCATGTGGATCTGACTCCAGTGAGGACTCATCTATGGGTTGTCTCTGAATGCCTGTGGAGATCACCTATCACAGCTTGTCTAGAAGCCAAATTCTTGAAAATCTTAGATTAACAAAACATCACACTTTTTATTGTGTAATTTTCTGCATGTGAAAATATAGAAGGCTTTGACATAGTTTGGGCTGCAAAATTATCTCAAACATTTCTGTGACTGTATTACCTGATGGAAGTGGTTTGAATGAGAATGGGCCCCACTGGCTCGTGTATTTGAATTCTTGGTCCCCATTGATGGAGTTGTTTGGAAAGGATTAGGAGGTGTGGCCTTGTTGAGGAGGTTTGTCACTGGGGGTGGGGTTTGAATATCAAAATTATATGACACCCCCCCAGTGTCTGTCTGTCTGTCTGTTTCTGTTTCTGTCTCTGCCTCTCTCTTTCTCTCTCTCTCACTTGTGGAAACGATTTAAACTCTCAGTTATTCCTTCTATGTCATGCCTGCCTGCCCTTCCCACTATGAGTGTAGTGAATTCTACTACCCTCTAGATCCATGAGCCCCAAGTTAAAAGCTTCCTTTTCTTAATTACTTTGGTCATGGTATCTTTTAACAATACTAAGGAAGTATCCAAGACACTGCCTATAAGCTCAACAAACTAATTCAATATTTTTATACTCTATAATTTACTTTGGTGGCCCTTAAACTGTACTAGAATCAAAGCTGTTAAATCTCAGCTCTTCCATGAGCACGATGCACAAGTTGGTGTCCTATATCATCATCGTTATTCTACCGTCACTACAGTAAGCTCCCGAGGAAATAAATACTGGGCTTCTCTGCCAAAGATCCACTCCGAGATTGATTGGCTAAATTGCTTTGGTTTGTGCAAAGGCAGAAGATTGTGGCAGGAATACAGAGTCCTTTCGTGGATAGCTAGTAAACTAAAGAAAGAGAAGAAGGTTGCAAGGCTCCACCATTCTTCTGAAGACACACAGGATAACCTAAAGGCCCTTAGTAGGCCCCACCTTCTCATCTGTGGCCCCTAGAGACCAAGCCTTTTAAACTAGTAGACTTTCAGCAGGCCAGAACTTAACTGTCACATACTATAATTTTACTGCTCTGGGTTACATTAGTGACACGAACAGTTAATTTGACGCAGAGGAAAGTATACCGCCCTTTGAGGGAGGGAGGTGTAGCTAAGCTTTGGAGGTAATCAGAACTGGGTTTCACAGTTTTTCAGGTTTGTAATTTGAGCAAATTGCTTTAAATTCCTTAGCTCCAATTCCTATTTTGATACAAACACCCCAACAATACACTTTTCGGTAGTTACTGAAAGAGACAGCAATGCATTGTGTGGTAAATTTGTGTTGGGGAACACTGGGTTCAATAAACACTAAATCGGTGGTTACTGCTCGTAACTTTATTAAAAGTATCCAGTAACTTTTAGCAGAAAACTCTTAAGTCAAATCAGTTTATCTCTTCCTTCTGCTTTTCTCTCTCTTTCCTTTTCTCCCCCCGCCCCCCTTACTTTTGCCTTTTCCCCTGTGTTAAGGTAGAAATTCAGCAAATTTAAGGAAAGGACAATAGAAAACCAAACTTGATTTTATTATGTAAATTGTTATCTTAAGTATTAAAGTTATTTTGTCTGGTTGTAGTGTGTGCCTGAAGGTCAAATTAGGGTAATGAGATGAGTTCGACGTTTTGTTATTTGTGTTTTATAGGGCAATTTGGTTGCTGTTAAGTGTCCTGTAGTGTCAGATGAATGTATATTCTTACACAATTGCAAAGAAAACCAGTTTACAGTTTGGTGTTAGTTAAGAACCTTTGTGTTTGCATTGATCCCACAGATGCATGTACCTACTAATAATATTAATGTGTGACACAATAATAATAATAATAATAATAATAATAATAATAATAATAATATCTAAGATCACTTGGGAGGAGGGCCTCTGAGAATGACTTATAAGTTATCTTAACCACAGTACTTGATGTAGGAGGACCTTGTGTTTGGGGCCTTGGGCTGTATAAATACGGAAAGGGGAATAGGAGATACATACAAGCATGCAGTAATGTGTTGCACTGTGCATGTATTGTGACCAGTGGCTTCAAGTGGCTGCCTGGAATTCTGTGAAATGGTAGGTTCTGATCCTATCTGTGAGCACAGTAGACACTCTCTCCCTTAAGTCACTTTGGTCAGGATACTTTATCAGGGCAACAGAAGAAACTAAGACAATGTAATTCAATATGTTAAAAATTAATGCATTTCAGAGGAACATTAGATGTGGTAGATGCATAGAGTAATAAAAACTTGTCTCCTTCTGGGGTGGGGTGTGGTAAATTCTACTGCCAATTCCTTATGTGGCTGCTGCAAGCTTGTGAGCCTCATGTATGACAGATGGTTAATATTTAGCGGAAGCAGTTTCTTCTGCTCATTTTTCTATATCAACTCTGGAAAGAGCTCCACAAGTATAGCTGCTTATTTCAAAAAAAAAAAAAAAAAGTAAGGTTTTCACAGCAGGATGTTTGCAGCATCATTTGGCTCTGTTCTTTGTGCTATACCAAGACTCTAGTAGCTACAACTAGTGTCATGTATGTAGATGAACGCTTCTGGATGGAAAGGTGCAGAAAACACACAGTGACTCATGCAAAATGTGGACAAAATGAATTTACTTGCATCAACATGTCTCTGAATGTCAACATCAGACACAAATCCCAGAATGGTTAGTCTGTCATTCTGCAGAGATGTGACATTTCCTTCAATCATAGAAGGCTTGACTATAACTCCTGTAGGCCTGATAAGAGAAAAATGAAATGATGTCCACCATTCTAAGCCCATAATGCACTGGTGAGAGTTTTTATTTCTCTGTTAGATAAAATGTGGGTTTGGTAAATGTTTTAAAGATTTTTATAAAATACTAGTTGACCTAAAAAACTTTATTGGAAACTAATTCTGTCCAAACTATTTGAACCATGTGTGAATGATGCAAATTCATAGTCTTTCCTGATCTTGCGAAGTTCCCCACTTATAAACTAAATAAATAGCTATAATCCCTGTCTCTATAAGTGGCAATTAGGTTAGCTTAGACTGGTGTGTGTAGGCTATTTTTTGTGGTATGAATTTTATCAGGAAGGTGGAAGAAAATTCCAGAGTTCTGATGTTCAAAGAGGTTCATTCACCTTGGTCTGGAAACTGATTATGGTTTGATAGCAAAAACATAGTTCAAACCAGGAAAGTTTTACACAGTATTGAGTAACTTAAGAGAGTAGGGGAATGCCTAATTTTAACCTCAACCCTAAAGAGAGGTTTTATTTATTTTTGTTTTCAAAGTTTCTAGTAACCAGCTCCTCCTCCTTTGTGGAGGAAATCAAACATAAGGTTAAGTTTTGTGTGTTTGGTTAGTGGACTTTGTGTATATAGCCTTCACTGGGGTGCACAGTCATTCTAGGAATAAATAGAGTCACAGGGTATCAGACTGAGAATACACTCCAGGAAGTAAAAACCTTCAATATTTCAGAAAACCCTTTGTCTGCTTTGAGAGTAGTATTGATCCCAACCTCTGTAACCATAGGAGCAGAGCAATTGGATCTTAATTCCGATTGAGTCAGCTCCGATGCAGGGTTCCAAACAAAGATAACTGCTTGGCAAAGTGGCATTTCCAAGGGAAAATCCCTTCCAATGCTTTCAGTCCTTTGCACAAATTCCTTCCATTGTAGCTTTAAAAATAAGCATGCAATTTGTACTTGACAGCATAGACTCATCCGAGCATCTTTTTAAAGTCTGCACCTCTCCTTGTCTACCATCCTTGATTACTTGCCTGTTTGATGTAAGTGCTCTACTGTCTTTTCTGAAGCACAAAAATCCAAACTCTGAATAAAACAGAACCAAACAAGAGCGTCCTTGTAGCATAGGCTGGAGGTGGAACATTTCCCCATCTCATCCCCAAAGAACAACCGTCAAAATCCTTCAGAGGAGACCATCAAACACCCCCTCCCCGTGTCTTAGGAAGAAGAGTAATTCGATATATGTTTATTAAAGAGAATAATTAGAGTCATAGACACATTAATATGCAATCTTTTTAAAGTATTTTATTTTGTTTTACATTCTGTGGTACTATGGAATAAGTTCAGGCTCCTGTGCATGCTAGGAAGATGCTGTACCAGAGAACCACACTGTCAGGGTTTCTTGTGAAAGTCTTACATTTGTTTCTCAGGAATTACAAAGCCATTTTTAGATAATCAAACCCCTTGGGCAATCACTATAATACTTAGGCAGAGAGTAGGGTTTAGTAATATTAGCTTAATATTTCTATAAATATGTAGGTAGTTTAGCTCATCTCAAAGCCACATACAATAGCTTCTTAAACCCTTTTGGCATATGAGGTGTATAAAATTACCATTCTATAATATTGCAATGTCGGCCTTCTTCTCTTTTCAATGTCAACACTGACATTGTGTCTATAAAACAAGATCACATTTGGTTCCAATATTAAATGTGTAGTGTGACAAATGAATTTTAAACTGTGTAGACAACAGTTTAAAATTTAAATGAATATTTTACTTTCAGTTGTCAGGCATCTGATACATTTTAAAAGTGAAAATTACGAGTATTTTCGCTTTGATAACCAACTTACAATAATTTTTGGAACTGCAATTTTGTTGGTAATACAGTATATTGCAGGGAAAGGTACATGCCTGACAATTAAGTTAAATCCATCACTAGTTTTAAAATTTACATTTGTACAGCTCTTTTGGTAAGGATGTATTTCCCCCTATAGTTACCCGTCTAAGAACTATTGATACACAGTGTGTTTCTTTTCTCTCACATGCTCTCCCCTGCTAGACTTGTATTTGGATGTACTCTTGTGTTTCTTTAGCAGGACTTCAAAGCTTGCTGAGCCACGAGAACGTTGTGTCACTGGTCACTGGCATATTTCATCCATAGCTACTCATTCTGTCTTAGAAAGGGTTACATTGTGGTGAACAGACAACGTGACCAAGGCAACTCTTATGAAGGACAACATTTAATTGGGGCTGGCTTATATTTTCGGTTCATTATCATCATGGCAGGAAGCATGGCAGTATCCAGGCAGACATAGTGTTGGAGGAGAGAGGAGTCCTGTATCTTGATACAAAGGCTGCAGCTAAAGACTCTCCTCCTTGGGCTTCTCAGCAGGAGGAGGCTCTCCTTCATTCTGGGCAGACCTTCAGGAGTCCTCAATACCCAACTCCACAGAGATACATTTCCTCCAAAAAAGGCTACACCTATTCTAACAGGGCCACACCTCTTGATAGTGTCACTTGTGGGCCAAGCATTCAAACACATGAGTTTATTGGGGCCAAACCTATTCAAACCACTACACATACTGAGCAGTACATACTTTGTAACCTCTGTGTTCTTCCCTGAGGTTCAGGTACACTGACATAGCAACTGATGTGTTAGAATGGTGGTCGCGTCTCAACAGCACACTAGGCCAAGGCAGTTCCACGTGGAAGAGGTTTGATTGGGAGAGTGAGAGAGATAAGGTAGCTGCAGAAAGGAAAGAGGGGGAGAGAGAGAGTGAGGGAGGAGTGTTCTCCTTATTTATAATGACTTAAGGCAGGTAAAAGGTGGGAGGTGACCGAGTGGATGCCTGGAATATGGTGCCTGTTGCCTTGGCAACCGGTCTGCAGGTCATAAGTACTGCTATAGTCTATGTGATATAGGTTTGGGAGGTCCTGATGACAACACCAACAGCAGAATTGCTTATGCTTCGTCCTCTACAAACCTCACACAGGCACTACTGAGCTCACTGAGGCAATCCCATTTTACCAGAAATTGTAACAAATTTGAATTTGCGTGCATTAGTCTCTTGAGTCGCACTTGTATCAAGTTGGATGTCATTTAGTTTCCATGTATTTTAAAGGGAATAAGGAAACAGAAATTACATTTATTCTAGTTTTTTTTTTCCAAACCAGGAGAGAACACCCTCCAGCCCCTGCCACCCCCAGTTTTTCTCCATTTTGCTTGTGGTAGTGCTACAATTTTATAGAAGAGGCAAGAGTCAGGAAGTATGCAGGGTAGGTGACCTGTAATCAGCTTTTAGAATGGTGGGAAGTTTCTCTTATAAGATAGACTCTTCTTCTGGCTGGTGGCCTGGGGCTAGGGCCTTTTAGTTTCTTCTCCAATCCTGGGGCTCCTGTAGAAAGTTTGAACATACTAATCGTGCATGCAGTGTGTGTGTGTGTGTGTGTGTGTGTGTGTGTGTGTGTGTGTGTGTGTGAGAGAGAGAGAGAGAGAGAGAGAGAGAGAGAGAGAGAGAGAGAGAGAGAGAGTCTGTGTGTGTATACACGCACACAAGTCTGTGGGTATAGGCATCTGTGCATCTGTGGAGGGAGGCCAGGGACAGGCAGTGTTTTATTCTATCTTTGCCTTAGTCACTTGAGAAAGGGTCTCTCACTAAAACTTGAGTTCACAACCAGCAGGTCAAAGCGACTCTCCTGTCTCCATAGCAGATACAAGAGTCTATATTCTGCTTTTTTGCATGGGGGCTGACATTGGAATCTTCATGCTTAGCCAGAAAGTATTCTTACCTGCTGAGCCATCTCTCAGGCCTGGAAAGTTTTAATCATATGGGCTTCTTTGTTTCACTATTCTTGTTTGGTAATCTGACCGGCAGGAAATCAAGGTCACATAGAGGAAAAGGCTGAAAAACCTGTGCAGAATGTGACAACCCTTATCTTTCCAGGGCTTCCACAGAGGGTCAAGGCTACAAGATGAGGTTTAAGGGTTCTATGACTTACTCTGCTTCTCCCTTTCCACTCCTGTCTAGTTAGAACCTCAGGTTTCATTGTCTTTCACACCCCCCTCCATCTTCCAAGAGGCACTATCTAGCCACCATCTCTTTCCTACAGCATTCAGTCAGAGCATAGTGTATATCACTAGAGCAGATCTGACAGATTTTGCCTAGCTCAAATCACACCCTTACCTCAAAAAAGCAAAACAAAACAAAGAAAAACAAACAAACAAAAAACTAGTTTATTCTGGAGCCAAGTAAGAATGGCTGTGGCCCAGGAGTAAAGATTCATGTCACCCCCAATTCCATGTTCCAACCTGGTAACAGTTTCATACAGTTTCTATAGTAACAGACAGTTACAATAAAATCAAGGCACTTTTACAATACATTGGTGGAAGCATCAAATAGGCTGGTTACAGCCAGACTTGGAGATCTGTTAGAGGCTTCAAATGTTATCTGATGGCATCCTTAGTCTTAGGGCTGCAGGAAGTTCATTTCAAAAGGATTCATCTGATAGCCAGGGGGTGTTAGGTAAGACTCTTGAGGTGGGTAAGGAATGGAATGACTTATAAAGGGACCTGGGGAGAGCTGGAGGTAATTTGGCTCCAGGCCTGGAATATTGCAAGTCTCTATAATCACTGATGTTCTAATTAGCTCATGGGCCTTGGGGAAGCGGTCAGTTTCAAGGCCACCATTCATACACACAGGGCTTTGATGATTGTGATCACATTTCACAATTCTGTCATAAATATTCTTTCATATGCACATTTCCCACATCTCCTTCACTGAAACAAACATCAGCTCCTATGTTACTGTCACATGAACGTCAGTTACTGTCACACTGTGTTAAGAGTTTTACACAAGAGTTAAATGGAGCGGACTTTTGCATGACTTTTTGCAGACTTTTCCTACAAGTTCATTGTGTATATTCATCATAGATAGTATTCTGACTCATGAAGAGATGTCAGACAAGTTTGTAATATACACTGAGCATTTATATCCTCCCCCCAATGCACATATTCACTAGATGATGTGAGTAAGGCAGGAGAGATGTAGGACTCAACATTTCCTACTTCAATCCCACATTAAAAATGTAAACAAATCATGTGAACACACAATAAAACTATAATGTCCTGAACATTTGACCTGTGCGTTGTTTGATTTGGTTTGGCTTTTATTGTTTAATTACCTCATCACCTTGCTTTGTCAAGCGAATAAACTAAGTTTCAATGGGATTAGGTAGCTTACTCAAGGTAACAGTTGATTTTAAGCTGAGACAGTGATGCTACATTTCATGTCTTGAGGGGAAATTGCATGGGGTGAGGGTAAACATCACAATACATTACCTAGTGTAGATTATCTTGAATTGACTACAGTGTACTCAATTCACTACATTGAATGTTATCATATGGACCCTTGAAAGCAGGAGAGGCAGAAGATGAAGTCAGAGATGCATAATTGGAAGGTCAGCTATTCCAAGCATGAGGGTAAGGCCCAGCCTGCTGGCCTGACAGGCTGTTTCAGCTATGAGGAACTAGAAACAGAATGTCTACCTACCCACCCCTGGTCAGAATTTGATCTACAGAATTGTTCAACAATAAATGATATTTTAAAATCTCGATGTTGATGGGAATTCATAATAAAAGCAAGAGGAAATGAAAGTATATTTGCTAGCCAGAAGTAGGACTATTATAATAAGTTAGTTGGTGGGTAGGAGGTGAAGAACGGGAGCATGTTGAAGAAGACCAACAAAACCCTTAGATTGCTTTTTGAACAGATTTGGTGAGTTGAGAAACTCATTCTGCTCAAGCAATAGGACGTGCTCAGAGAAAGCTCAGTTTCAGGCAAGCTTATGCAGGGAAGAAGACTGAAGGTTTGGATGTGCACCTCCAGATAAAACCTCAGCCTGATCGGGATATCCCAATAAAAAGCCACCGAAGAGGCTTCTGGAAGACACTCTCTCTGGGACTGTTAGGTCACTCAGTTATCTCAGCCACAGCCAAAATATGAACATGACTCAACTAGGAAGGATCTGAGCAGGGACCTTGTGTTTCTGCCATAAGAGGAGAGCCACCAAAGTTTTCAGCAAACAGAAACACTACTGGTAAGAAGGAAAGACAGGGCCAACAAGTGAGGTGCTGGCAGACTTCCAAATCCTGTGGGCAAGATAAAGGTGCAAACACTTGCTGTGTTGCATAGAGAAAAAAGAAAGGTCTAGTGACTGAGCTATAGGACTGAGGTCTACTTTCCTTTGGTTTTCACAAGGAACATGTGTGCAGACCTTTAAAGATGATACTTAACATTTCCAAAGAGAAGGTTATTTCACTTGCCTTTTATGCAAGGATATTTAAGCCTTGGGATTCACAATAGAAAGGAAAACAAAGGATTAAGACAAAGAAAGGTGTTGCCAGATGTGGTAGCACAGGTCTGCAGCTCCAGCAGGTGGGAAATAAAGAGAGGAGGATCAGGGGTTTAGATACTTTCACAGGTACATAGTGACTTTGAGGTTAGCCCTAACCATGTCTCAAAAGACAGCGAGGCAAAAAAAAAAAAAAAAAAAAAAAAAAAACCTAAAACCATAAGAAAAAGGGAAGGATGTTAAAAATGATGGATGTTGTATTAGGAAAAAAAAATGTATAAAAGTTAAATCAATTGACCTCTTAGTCCTGAGGGATTAATGGAATGGCCCATCCTGACATGCAGACAATTCACTTCATGGGGAGTGAAGGCATGTGCAGTTTTCTGTACAAGCAGAGATACATTTGTTGGAAGAAGTTGGCGTGGTCTTCTCTGAAAGATTTTTGCCATTTGGAAGAAAGCGCAGAGCAGTTTTGGAGTGAATAGAATTTATACTGATACTTGTGCAACTCCTAAGATTTTAACTGCTCATCTTCTCACATTTTTTCTCCAGTGAAGATAAGAAGACTCCAGTCGGTTGCACACATACTGTGACTATCAGGAATGAGTTGTACTTTTAGGGACACAAACCATCTTGGGCTGAGTCTACCTGTGTAGTTCGTAGGGCACACAGAAAGACCTTGGCTGCATGGTTTGTCATAGGACACATCTGTTTTTCTAGAGGATTGACAAGGATTCTTGTGGTTTGCTTGTAGGTAGAAATCTATAGATCAGCTACATCTCAAAATAGCTGATGCAATTACTTTTAAAAAAGAAAACATTTCTTTTGGCACATAACTTTAATTTTAGGTCTTGGTACCAGGCCACAAGAGAAAATGGATGTGGGGTGTCTTATAAAAAAAGAAAACAAAATGAAAACAAAACCAAAAAACCCTTTACCTCTAACCTACATTAGAGGGGACCTTGGTCCCACTCTCCCTTTTGAATACAAACTCTCTATGGCCTTTACTCTCTCCCCACCTTCCCATTCTAAAAGCATCTCCCAGTGGTGACCCCCATAGATCAAGAATGTAACACTTGGACTTTGGGAAACATCCCTCCAACCCATAGGAGACATATGCACATCTCATGTATTCCTAGTTGGCATTGTTCTTGGTGTCTTTAAAAGCATATGTGCATAAATAAAAAGCATAAATAAAACAGAACTACAGAGAAACAGTTTGAGTGGAGGGGGTTTTTGTTGTTGTTGTTTGTTTGTTTTTTGTTTTTGAGACAGGGTTTCCCTGTGTAGCTCTGGCTGTCCTGGAACTCACTCTGTAGTCCAGGCTGGCCTTGAACTCAGAAATCCACCTACCTCTGCCTCCCAAATGCTGGGATTAAAGGCATGTGCCACCACTGCCCGGCCTGAGTGGAGGTTTTATTTTGCTGAATTAGCTTATGTATTTTATCCTTGATTATGTATATTGAGCACTTGGTACACAGGGCTCTTAAACTGTGGGTTGACAAGAACTTTGCCTTGAGTTTTGCCCTTATAAAACTTACCGCTTTGAAAGAAAAAGTATAAAATCTGATTTTTCAAACTATGTAGGGATGATTATATGCTAATTCTTATGGCTCAGAGTTTAATAGTACATAACAGGTTCATGACAGTCCTGCAATAAATGCAACATAGGGAACTTCATTGAAGGGCGTAAGCAGTCTGAAGCAAAACCGTTGCCAGGGACAAGCTGTAGTGTGTTGACTTGGGAATGATCAGGTAGGACAAGGACAATGAATACATATTTGATGAATGGAGGGAGTGATGCCATGAGCCAGGGTTTCTGTTGTATGGATGCCTACGCATGGCAAGAGAAAGCATTGTCATTTTACATTATGTTACTTGTATGTTAGACAACAAGAGGACTGTGATTCTCAGAGGCCTGACATGTTATCTTTGATGTTAAGACATTGTTTTCATTAGGAAATATGGGAACTTAATAATGGCAGCAGGCTCTTTATATGATTATATGAAATAAAGCTATATTAATCAATATAATTCCCTAATATAAATCTAAATGGGCTAACTATGATCTTATTGTTGTAGAGGAATTCCAGGCAGGAAATGTGGAACAATCATACTGACAGCAGAAGAGCTAAACTGCTGCAGGGTAAGCAAATGTTTTCTTTGTTTAAAATTGTTTTTACTTACAAATATTTTACTGGTTTTGGAGTATTCCAAATAATGCACTTTGATCACACTTCCTCCCTCAATTCCATAGTCCCTTCTTTCAGCACCCAATTTTATGTCCACTTTAAAAGTAAAAATAAAAACACACCAAAAAAGGCATCCAGTCCAATCTGTGCTGTCATTATTCTTTGAGGTATGTGGCCATCCACTGGAGGGTGGTAGACCTACCAGCAGTCACACTATTAAAGATAAGTGACTGTCCCCAACCCAGCAGTTATGCATTACCCATAGCTTCTCAGGTAGGGGTGAGACTTTGTGTCTATTTCCTATCTCCAAGCTAGGATTTTCTCTGGCTTGAGCTTGCATAAGTCTTGAGCATGCTGCCACAACTAATGCGAGTTCATAGGTGAAGCTGGCCTGCTCTGTCCAGATAACTGTGTCCTTGTAGTCTCGTACCACTGCTGGCTCAAGTTCTTGTCTACTCTAGAAGTGTCTGGGATGGGTTATAGATGAATGGGCCTCAAATCCAATCAGAGTGGTTGGTTACACCCATAACATTTGTGCCACTATTAGCCTTACCATATCTCACAGGCAGGTCACCGTTGAATATCACAGAGTTTCTAGCTGAGTTGATGGTCACCTTTCTCACCTGGTAGCCTACAAAGTACCTTCAAGTTATGAAAACTAGTCAATAAAGGTTAAACTTCTAGTTTGGCAACAGCTTAGTTTCTCCATGTTCAAATGTTGTCTTCAGTAATAGAGCTTATCGTCCATATCCGGAGAGCAACCAGTAGCCTCGGAAGCAGCCTGTGATGTTTGAGAGTTTCCAGGGAGCCCTTTTGGCCAACAGCCCAATTAGGTGTAACTCATTCCTGACATGGGAAGTTTCACCTGGTGGCATAAGATATCAAGCTTGGGCATTGTCTCTGCCATTATTTGGCGATTCCATTGTGTTTCTTTCCTATCCATGCATATGTTAGGAAGTTTCTTTAGGAGCAGGTTTTCATGTGGCACCTCAAGGAGACTTTAGCATTAGATGTTACTCCCCTATCTCTCTTCTATCTCCTTCTAAGTCCTCCTAATCCAGTTTCTTGCCTCTCTCTTTATAAATATATATTCTATTTCTCCTTCCATAGGAGATCTCTCCTAGACCCTTAATATTGCCTAACCTCCATGGCTATATTAACTGTAGCAAACATATTAAAGGTTTAAAAGCTAAACATGAAATATTTTTCATTTTATGTCTGTGTTACTTTACTTAGGATGATATTTTCTGGCTCTATCCATTTACCTGAAAATTTCATAATTTCATTTATGATAGCTGAATAACATCTCCTTGTATAAATGTGATGTTTTCATAATCCATACATTAGTTGATGGATATCTAGGCTGTTTCCAATTTCTGTCTAATATGAATAGAGCAGCAATGGATGAACAAGTGTCTCTGTAGTGGGATATAAATCTTTTTGCTTATTCTCCAAATAGTAGTATAGCTGGATCTTGAGACAGATCCTTTTCCAGATTTCCGAGGTCCTACCTCACCGATTTTCTCAGTGTCTATAAAAGTTGGCATCACCCTATCAATGAGTAAATTCCACTCTTTCCCCACATCCTTGCCAGCATGAGCTGCCATATGTTGTGTCTTCTTTCTTTCTTTCTTTCTTTCTTTCTTTCTTTCTTTCTTTCTTTCTTTCTTTCTTTCTTTCTTTCTTTCTTTCTTTCTTTTAAATCTTGACCATTCTGAACAAGATAAGATGAAGTCTCCAGGTAGTTTTAATTCGTGTTTTCCTGATGGCGTTGAACATTCCTTAGTTGCTTCTTGGCTACCCAGATTTCATCTATGTTCTCCACTTTCCCTTCTGCCAGATTCAAGGTATCTAGCCTTCTGTAGAAGTCTCTGATTTGATGCAATTAGAGTTGAGTTTTGTGCAGGTTAATGAGTATGGGTCTATTTGCCTTCTTATAAAGTCTTTCATCCAGATTCTCCAGCCCCACTTGTTGAAGATGCTCTTTTTAATCCAGTGTGTATGTCTGGCTTCTTTATCAAATATCATGTGTCCATAGACTTGTGAATTTCTACATGGATCTTAAGTCCACTGATCAACNTTTTTTTTTTTTTTTTTTTTTTTTTTTTTTTTTTTTTTTTTTTTTTTTTTTTTTTTTTTTTTTTTTTTTTTTTTTTTTTTTTTTTTTTTTTTTTTTTTTTTTTTTTGAGGATATCTGTTATTTTTTTGAGGATAGCTGTGTACTACAACTTGGAATCTGGATGTTACTACCTCCAACAGGTCTTTTTCTTTGGTTTTAATCTTTTATAATTGTGTTAGCTTGCTTATTTATTTATTTATTTATTTGTGTTTGTGTTTTCATATGAAACTAAAAGTAGTCTTTTTAGTTTCTGAGAATTGTGTTGGAATCTTGATGGAAGTTACATTGACGTTGTATTTGCTTTTATTAGGATGGTCATTTTCCCGATATTGATCATACTGATCCTTGAGTGTAGGGATCTTTCCACAGTCTAATGGCTTCAATTTTTTTTAAATCTTAAGGTATTTTTCCTTTATATGAGTCATTCACTTGCTTGGTTAGAATTATCTATCCCAAAATACTTTTTACTTTTGAGATGATGGTGAAAGGCACTGCTTCTTTGAAAATATTTATCAGCTGTAGGAGTTTCCCAGTGGAATTTTTAGTGTAGTTTATGTATGCTATTAAATCATCTGCAAGTAAAAATACTTTTACTTCTTCCTTTATTATTGGAATCTCTTTGATATACTTTAGTTGTGTTATTGCTCTAGCTAAGGTTTCAAGTACTGTGTTGAAGAGGTGTAGAGAGAGTGGACATCCTTATCTCCTGTTTTTGGTGAAAATTCCTCAAGAATTTCTTCTGTTTTAGGTTGATGTTGGCTGTGGGCTTGATGTAAACTACCTTTCTTAGGTTGAGGTATGTCTCTTGCATCATACTCTCTTTAGGGTTTTTATCAAGAAGGGATGGTGGATCTTTTTCAAAGGCTTTTTTTTCTTTTCTCCTGTAACTTTAGTGTCCAATGACTTTTGTCTTTCAGTCTATTTGTGTGGCAGATTATGAGATTATGTCTAATTATTTGCATATGTTGAATCATCTCTGGGTTTCAGACAATTTCATCCTAGCAAACAATCTTTTTGATGTGTTCTTGGATTTGCTTTGCAATTATTACCTATGTCTGTTATATATATGAATTTATAATTTTCTTTTCTTCTTACTTTTTCTTTCCTTCTTTTTTGGTTGGGTCTTTGAGTGGCTTAGGTATCAGGCTAGTAGTGCCCTCATAAAAATAGTTAGGAAATATTCCATCAGCTTATGTTTTGTGAAATGAGTTGAGCAGTATTGGCATCGATTCTTATTTGAAGGTCTGGTAGAATTCGTCACTGAATTTATCTGCCCCTGGATTTATTTATTTTTATTTATTTATTTATTGGTTGAAATGACTTTTGATTTCACTAGTGTTTATGAATCTGTTTAAAAAGTTTAAATATGATTAAATATGACAGGTGGTATACACCAAGAACTTCATCTGTTTCTCTTTAGTTTTCCAATTGGGTCAAGTACAGATTTTAAAATGTCCTAATGATCACTATTTCCTTAGTGACTATGGGAATGTCTTCCTTATCATCTCTAATTTTATTAACTTGGATCTTCTCTCTGTGTCTTTAGTTAATTTGATTAAGGGTTTGTCAATTTTGTTTTATCAAAGAACCAACTCTTTATTGATTCTTTGTATTTTTAGTTGTGTTTATTTGTTTTCCTATTTTGTTTCTATTAAATTGATTTCAACCCCTCATTTGTCATCTACTTGTTCATAGTGTTATGTCTTCTTGTTGTTCTAGAGCTTTCAGGTGTGCTGCTAAATTACTAAAATGAGACTTCCCTTTTTTTTTTTTTTTTTTTTTTTTTTTTTTTTTTTTTTTTTTTTTTTTTTTTTTTTTTTTTTTTTTTTTTTTTTTTTTTTTTTTTTTTTTTTTTTTTTTTTTTTTTTTTTTTTTTTTTTTTTTTTTTTTTTTTTTTTTTTTTNCACATGGAGACAGTTTTGGAGACAGTTCAATGAGGTGCTAAGAAGTCTGCTGAGTCCATTTGATTTACGACATCATATAGTTCCAAGATTTCTCTATTTGGTTTCTCTCTGTATGACCTGTCTATTGGTAAGAGTAAGGTGTTGAAGTCACTCACTATGATTGGGTGAGGGGCCATATGTGATTTTAGCTACAGTGGTGCTTCTTTTGTGGACTTGGGTACCTTTGTGTTTGGTGCATAGATGTTTAGGATTGCAATATTCTTTGTGATTTTTGATGAGACGCAGTGTCCTTTCCCGTCTCTTCTTGTTTTCCTTTGGATATGTTTTGGTTTTAAGTTTACTTTCTCAAATGTTAAAGCGGCTACGCTTGCTTGTTTCTTGGGTTAATTATCTTGGAGTTCCTTTTCCATCCTTTTACACTCAGGGGATTACTATCTTTGATTGTAAGATGTATTTCTTGGATGTAGCATATATTTTTTTTTAATTCAATGTGTTTGTCTGTGTCTTTTAAATAAAGTATTGAAACTGTCAATATTGAGAGTTATCGATGAGCAGCATTTATTGATTCCTGTTATTTTACTTTTGTGAATTTTTCTCTTTTGTTTTAGTGCTCTGGGATTATTTATTTTTAATATCTTCATGAGTGTGATTAATCTCTTCACAATGAAGTTTTGCTTTGAGCATCTTCAGTAGAGCGCTGTTGGTAGATAGGCATTGCTCAAATTTGGTATTATTTAGTAATGTTTACCTTTCTCCATCTACTGTAACCAGTAGTTTTGGCAAATATAGTAATCTGGGATGATATTTTTGATCTCTCAGTTTTGAGAAGATCCATCCTGGTCATTCTGGTTTTCAGAGTCTTCACTGAGAAACTGACTGTTATCTTAATTGGCCTGCCTTCATGTATTTCTTGGTCTTTCCCCTTGCAGCTTTTAATAACTTTTTTTTGATCTGTACATTTAGTGGATCGATTTTTATGTGTTTGGGGAAATTTTCTTTTCTAGTCCTGTCTATTTGGTATTCTGTCTGCTTCTTGTATCATGATAGGCACCTTCTACCTTGTGTTGGAAAACTTTTATTCTATGATTTTTGTTGAAAATATCTTTCTGTGCATTTGACCTGGGTTTCTTCTTATTTCTCTTATTATTCATAGATTTGGTATCTTCTTAATGTTCTACATACATTTCTTGAATTTTTTGTGCCTGGTTAATTTTACATTTAACACTTTTTGAATGAGGTATCCATTGCTTCTGCCCTGTTGTCAACACCTGAGATGTTTTTTTCTATGCCTTGTAGTCTTTTGGCAAGGCTTAATTCCAGGTGTCTTTGTGTAACTTCAAATATATATTTTTTTCAATTTCAGTTTTTCTTTTTCTTGATTCTATTTCTTTGTTAAATTTTACTTCCATGCCTGGAATTGTGTTCATTATTCTATTCAACTGTATTTTTGTTTGTTTTCATGGACTTCGTTAAGTAATTAATTCATATCTTTGTTAAAATCCTTGGACATCACTTAATTTGAAGTTCTTATCTTGTGTTTCACATTGCATTTATCATGCTTGACTGTAATAGGGTGTCTAAGTTCTGGTGAGGCATGTTGTCTTGTCTGTTCATGTGTGTGTATTTGTTCTGTAATCTAGGCTTCTGGTGTTTTAACTATTGAGGAGTTTCTAGGTGTTTATATATGGTCTTGTTTGATTGGGTGGGTATTCCAATTCTTGGTTCTTGATGCCATTTCTGAATCCTAGGCAAGTGTGGTGGCTGAGGGGTTTCTATAAAGACCACTTGTGTAGGTCTGTAGATGGCAGAAATAAATGGAAATGGGCTAGGACGAACATGTGAGATTGGTTATGGGTATGAGCTAGCTAGGGGTTATGGGTCCACACACCAAGTGCCAGAGTCCCCAGGGAAGGGGGACACCTGTATGTAGGGTGTGAGAGGATAAGGAATAAGTTGAGTGAGATAGGAATGAAAGGGCCAGGGGTATTCTAGGTATATAACAAGAGCTGGGGACTCTATGGAATGGAGTTTGGGTAGAAGGAGCTCCTGAATCAGGTTGCTATGGAAATTAAGACTAAGTATGGTCAGAGGGTAATGGAGAAACCAAAGGAAACTGAAAATTACCTACTTGAGTCCACTTTGGCCTCTGTAGGTCCCATGTAGAATGTATTTCTGGGTATTGGTGTTTGAAACAACCAAATGGATATAGCTACAAGGGAAGGCTGAGAGGATTGCCAGGAAATGGCTAAGTTGTATCTGTACCAAGAGGCAAAATCCCTAGGGTATGGAGGTAGGGTGTGAGGAGGGACACCCACCTGAAAGCTACAAGGCTGAGGGTGAGACTGGAAAGTCAGTAATGAAGGACTGGAAGAATAGTGGCTATTACCCACCCAGGTCCCAGCCTAGTGTAACTACTGGGGAACATGGTAGAAAGTGTTTCTAGCTGTTAGCAGCCGACACAAAGGAAAGTAGAGAGCCTAGAACGGGAAGCTAAAAGCAAAGAAGCTCAGTCAAGGCAGCATCTTTCCCACTGTTCATAAGGTGGTGTTTAGTCAGCATCCTGAAGTGCCTAAGATTGCCTGCCTCAGTTAGAGCTTGTCATCATCTCATTCTCATGAGTAGACTGTTCACGATGTGTAACTTTTCTTCAATAAGTTGGTCTTCATCTTCAAAAGGCTCATGTATTGCTCAATAAGTGGTTACTGAAATTGCCAGCCGCTTTAAGCTGGATTTCATTGTCAATTTCTGGTAATAAAATGAATTTTCCCTTTGGAACATCAGATGACTTAATGCATCATACATCTTAAATATTGTCCACATTTGGTCTTTACCTAGACATCTCACAGCCCCTAAAAATGTATGAGGTGATAAATGTCAACATCAACACTTTGAAGAAATTTCTGGAATTGGTGACAGTCTAATCCCTCGGCTCTTAAATTCACAGGATTGATGATTTATATGACTCTGTACATTTTAAAGACTTTTCAGCATAAAAGTTCTTGATGTACTATGCAATAATGCTCAGCTGAGCTGAAGGTTTGTGCAGCAGTTGCATTGTCTTCTATCAATTTTTAAAGCCCCACATTTTTTATGTGCTACTGATGGAGCAGTACCAGTAACTATACCAGATACATTGACAGTGGAAAAAAATTGCTTTACTACTTTTTGTAAATAATTTTATTTCCTAAAAATATTTTAAAACTCATTCCTTCAGTGACATCATATTCGCCATCAACACTCTAATAAAAATAGCAAATTAGTCATATTTGCAGCATCAGACATGCTATCATCAAAGTATAAAACTTAAAATTCTCCTCATGTTTCTAAATAGATTTTTTCAATGTGCTCAATTCACGTGGCTACAGTCTAATAGAACAGACTCTTTTTAGAAATAGCACTTCCTCCATCAAGACTTGAAGATATAGGAACAGACACCAGAGAAAGTCAGAATGTTTAAGGGGTACTTTAAAAATCTATACTCTGGTAACATAGAAAATATAAAAGAGGTGAAAATTTTGTAGATTCATCCAAGGCTTCTTGGATCAACAACCTAAACAGACCCATAAGAACTAATATTAAACCAACAATAAAATCCTTTTGACTAAAAAAGCCTGATCCAGATGGACCCAAAGCAAATTTCTACCAAACTTTCAAAAACTACAGAAAATACTTATTAAATTACTCAGAAAAAAAATAAATAAAAAAGAAAAGAAACAGAGGGAACATTTCCAAACTTTTTATATGAGGTATCACTCTAACAATAATACCAGGAAAAGTCATAACAAAAAAGGAAAACAGCAGGTTTATATCTGCAATAACGTTAGATGTAAAACTTCTCAATAAAATACTTGAAAACCAAATATAAGCCAACATCTAACAGTGGTTCTCAACCTTCATAATGCAATGACACTTAATACAGTTCTTCATGTCATGGTGATCCCCAACTGTAAAATGATTTCATTACTACTTCATAACTGTAATTTTGCTTCTGCTATAAATCATAATGTGAACATATAATATATAGAATATCTGATATGTGACCCCTAAGTTGGTTGCAACCTGTAGATTGAGAACTCCAGAAAATAATTACCCACCATGACCTAGTCAGCTTTACGGTAGAGGTGTTGGGAAGATTCAACACATACGATTCAAAAAATGCAATAAGTCATATAAGTGTACTTTAAGACAAAAATCACATGATCATCTTAATAAATGCAAAAAAAAAAGGCTTTTAAACAAAATGCAGTATGCCTTCATGGCAAATGTGAGAACACGCCTGGCAGGAGCATATTCAACATGGACCCAAAGGCTGAGTAAGACACAACAAACATCATCAGAAAATGAAAAGCAAGCAGGACCGCTGAAATCAGGGCTGTCCGCTCTCCCCACTCATTTTTAATATAAGGATTAAGCCCCCGGTACAGCGACAAGCCAAAAGAAGGCAATTCAAGGGATATAAATACCAAAGTCAAAATATCCCTATTTCTAGATGTACTTTATATGAAAACCCAAAATTTACATCAGAAACTACATTTAGTACTTTTAGTAAAGTAACAGGATATGAACTCAACTAAAAAAAAATTAAACTTTTCATATACCAATAATCATCTCCCTAAGAGAGAGATGGTAGACACACTCCCATTCCTAATATCCTCAACAAAGAAACATCTAGGGATAATCCTAATCAATGAGGTAATAGACTTTGTAATGAAAACTTTAAATCTTTGAAGAGATTCAGGAAGACACTAGATGATAGAAAGGGCATATGCTCATGGATTGGTACAATTAATATTATGAAAATCACTATACTACCAAAAGCATTTTATAGATTCAGTGCAATCCCAATCAAAATCTCATGACATTCTTCATATAAATAGAAACTAAAAATCCTAAAAATCCATATGGGAGCACAAGACACTCCACATAGCCAAAGCAGTTCTGAGCCAAAAAGAAGCTTGCTAGAGGATACCATACCATCCTTCAAGCTACAATATAGATAGTAATGAAATCAATGGTATTGTTACAAAAATAGACATGTGGATCAATGGAACAAATCAGAAGACCCAAGCATGAGTGCACATAACTACAGTCATCTCATATTTGGCAACGATAGCAAAAATTGAGAATAATTACATTAAAGCTACATCTCACACTCTGCACACAGGTCAACCCGAAACACTGATATCTTGGTTAAGGGTTACTATTCCTTATGTGAAATACCTTGATCAACAGCAAGTTGGGAAGGAAAGGGTTTATTAGGCTTATACTGCTACACTGTTGCCCCTCATTGAAGGAAGGGAAGACAGGAGCTCAGGCAGGGCAGGAACCTGGAGCAGGAGTTGATACAGAAGCCAGGGAGGGGAGCTGCTTACTGGCTTGCTCCTTTTGGCTTGCTCAGCCTGTTTTCTTATAGAATACAGAAGCAACATATGCTCAGCAATGGCACCACTTACAAATGGGATGTGCTCTCCCCAATCAATAACTAACTAATAAGATAATCTACAGGCTTCCCTAACTGCATGATCATTTATGGGCATCTTCTAATTGCCTTCTCTCAGATGACTTTAGTTTATGTCAAGTTGACATAAATTTCCAGCACAATTGATAGTTCTAGGAAAACGTAATACCCAAAAGGCACAGAAAATGACTTTTTGAAATGGACTTTATTTGCCCAGAAATTAAAGCTACTAATTGACAAATGGGACCTCATAAGACCAAAAGGGAAGTGTTAATTGACCAAGGAGGAAGCCTACAGAATGGTAGTGAACCTTGGCCAGCTATACATCTGATAGAGGATTAATAGTCAGACTATACGAAGAACTCAAAAACATAGATTCAAGAAAAATAAATGGCACATTAAAAATGGGAAGTAGATCTGAATAGAATTCCCAAGAAGAGAAGTGAAAATGTCTAAGAAATATCTCAAAAAGTGTTAGTCATCTTTAGCAATCAGAGAAATGCAAATTAAAATTACCCTGAGGTTTATCCTATCCTAATCAGAATGGCCAGTCAAGTAAACAACTGACAATGGGTGCCTGCGTGGATGTTGAGGAAGAGGGTTGCTCATGTGCTCTGGGTGGGACTGCAAACTGGTGCAGCCATTATGGAAGCCAGCATAGAGCGTTCTCAAAGTTAAGGCATGCGCTTCGGGTTTCCCTAACTGCATGGTCTTTTGGGGGGCTTCTTCTAACTGAAGTTCCCTTCTCTCGGGTGACCTTAGCTTGTGTCAAGTTGACATAAAATTTTCAGGCCAATTGTCAATGCTAGGAAAACTTAAGCAACACTGTAAAGGCAGAACTAGCCTATAAGTTAGCTCCATCACTCCCTGTCAGATACCTAAAGGATTTGGCACCCTACTTCACAGACATTTGTTCAGCCATGTTCATTGCTGCTCTGTCCACAATAGCTAGGGAAAAGAAATAACTCACCTGTCCTTCAACCCACAAGTGTATAGTGAAAATATAATACTTGTGCATAATAAAACTATATTCAGTTGTTAAAAAAGAGTGGATGAAATCACTGAATATTCAGGTAAATGGGTGTAATTGGAAAATGATGAGTCAGATAACCCAGACCCTGAAAGACAAATACAAGATGCTTTGTCTTTGTAGAGCCCCACTCCAAATCTTCAGCTGTGCTTATATGACCTGAAATATCTGAAGAAACCAAAGTGGCAGCCAAGGAGCATCTGATGAGAGGGAGGGAAGTTGAAGTGTAGCTCTAGAGAAGGGTAGGAGACAGGTTCTAGGAACAGGACAGGATAATATTAAAAAAATGTGAGGACTTGCACTAGGGAATGGGAGAAAAAATAAAGGACGAGTTGAGGGAGGATGGAGGGAACTAACACTAAGAGTGTTTAAAATACCACAGGGAATCATATTATTTTATATGGTTGCATATGTATGAATTCATGTATACATATGCACTTGTGTTTGATGTTGTTAACCCACATGGAGTGATTGTGCTAACCCAAGTGCCAGGCACTGTTATAAAAACAACCCCTAACACTAGGAATGAAAACAAAAACAAAAACAAAAACAAAAACAAAACACCCTCCCTTTAAGTTGTTGGTTAGAGGAGTAGAAGAATTTCCCAAAACCAATATAGAATATTGTCACTGTCCTCAGTTGCCTCCCAGAACATGAAGGTGAAAGACCCCACAGACTTTGGACATAGGTCTTGGAGAACTCAAGAAGGAAGTCTCCTTCTTGAAGACTAACTCTCATAGTAGTCAGAGGTGCTATCAAGCTGCCAATCATCCTACCCACCTGTAAACCTAGGAACCACAATAAGACAGGCAAAATGTTTCCAGTGTCACAATAGAAGCATCTTTGTCTTAGGGTAACCAACAGCTGGGCAATTGGCTTAAGGCCAGTTCGTTGGGAAGGAATTCCAATCACATAAACCTGGACAACTCCTCCTAACTGGAGAGGTCATAGAACATAAACAATCTACTTCTGTTATTTTTTTCCTGCCATTTCCTAAACCAATATGATTTCTAGCTGGGTTCTAAATAACTTATCCTTATACCTCCAGATAACTGTAACTCTTAAACCCCATCAAAGAAACATCCTTTTTGCCACAGAGACTATTACAGGGATCCACAACTGGTCAACCGTAGGGCATAAGTGACTGTGTGGTGCCCCATCCCAACTGATACATCAGTAACATAACTCTTACAATACTTATTAAATCAAAGGAGACTGGAGAAGAGTAGGTGGAAATATTGTCAGAGCCTGAGGCTCTGCACACATGCTGCTAAATAGTCTCCCTTAGGTGTTACAGCAAAAAGGCTAACATGGGACATCAACAATATGGTAGCCTGAACCAGACTGTCATACTGATAACACCAGTCTATGGGCCAGCATGTATGGTAGAAATTCCACACAGTACTACAGCTAGATGAAGAGCTACTGGTGGTCAACAGCCGCGGAAATAAGGGGAGTCATAGCTTCCTCAGGATGAGCTCCCACATAGTTAGTCTATTTTCAAGTGGTCAGCCTTGAGCATATGTGCAAAAGAGCAATGCTAGATAGACTCAGTGAGTTTTGTGTGTGTGTGTGTGTGTGTGTGTGTGTGTGTGTGTTTGTGTGTATGTGTGTGTATGCATATACACTTATACATGCAAAAACTTTGTTTATACTTGTAACAATTAAAGGGAGCGAGGGGTAGGATACAGGAGAAGGCGGAGGAGGGTGGAAGAGGAGTCATATAGATTCAATGCTCCTGTATGAAGTTCACATGCTAAAAAAGAAAAAAAAAAACAAAAATTGAGCTCTCGAAGTATTGATTTGGATTTTAAAATCTATGTATTTTCGACCATTAAAAAGAAATACTTAGTCCGCCCATTTAATGGTGTTTGACTTTCTTGGTGTGACAGCCAGATAGTGCCTTGAGATTGCTCAGAGTTTAAGTGCTTGCATAAAAAATCACTTGGGATGACTAGTCTGGAATAGTTACAGATGTATAATTATGTTGCACACTGCGAGAAAGATGCTTTATTTTTCTTGAACCCAAGCACCAAAGAAATGATTTTAATGTAGTTTTCATACATTGTGCTCTGTTTCTTTATTATAACAAATATCGGGGTTGAAGAGATGGCTCAGCAGTTAGGAGCACTGACTGCTCTTCCGAAGGTCTTGAGTTCAAATCCCAGCAACCACGCGGTGGCTCACAACCATCCATAATGAGATCTGACACCCTCTTCTGAAGACAGCTACAATGTACTTATTTAAAATAAATAAATCTTTGGGCCAGAGGAAGCGGGGCCAGCCAGAGTGAGCAGAGGTCCTAAATTCAATTCCCAGCAACCACAATTTCACAACCATCTGTACAGCTACATATATATGAGTACACTGTTTAAGACAAACAAACAAACAACAACAATAAAAACTCCAATATCTCCCAAGTAGACTGTAATAGCGGCTTACTAGCACATCCCATGTCATAGCTGATCATTAAATATGTCCTAAGTGATCAGGAATTCTAATCATGTATGTGGCTGAAGACACTGCAGTGTGACAGTGAAAACATGGAGTCACCTGGCTCATTATCATTTGGGCATGGGTGGGAGCAGGCACAGCTTTCTGAATACTAGTTGTCTGGCATTTGAATGAAATTTCCAGGACCTTTGAAAGCCTCATATTCCTTCAATAAGTAATGGCCTCTCCTCTATAGCTCCCGACACTTGGCCACCAGCATCCAAGTAGCAAATGTGTTTTCTTGTCAAATTTTGTTTGTGATCTGTTGTTTCTAGCTATTCCTTTCCAAGATTTTGAGCTGTATTATTAATTCTGCTTTCAGGATGCTGTCTTGATGCAGTTCTGTGCAAACAAATTGGATAAGAAGGATTTCTTTGGGAAGTCAGATCCGTTCCTTGTATTTTATCGAAGCAATGAGGATGGAAGGTGGGCGTGTCTTCTACTCCACTAAGTGTTGGGCTGATTCATGTTTGCATTATTTCTGTTAGAGATCTTCAAGTTAGTCAGTGAAATACAGTTCTTGATACTTTAAAGAAGGGTGTGATTTTCTATTTCAAAAGTAATTTGATGACCATTTATATTTTATGTTTAATGTATGAGATAGTTTTTGCTTCCTCTTTGCTTTTTATAAAAGTTTGCTTTTCTTTCAACAACGTGGAATAATAGCATGTTTTAGAAACCCAAATTAACCAATGTATCTTCCTCTAGAACTGAGTGGAAACCATTTGTTTTGGATGAGGGGGAGGAGAGGATATCTATCATTCTCTCCTACAGTGAAATTCCTAGAGCCTGGGGGTCTACACCTCAGTGAAATGTTTCAGTGTGGTGTGGTGTTTTGCCAGTCATGATTAGATGCATGTGTTCAGAGTTCCCTGTGCATGGTTCTATGTTTAATTATTGATCCCTGGGATCCATATCGTAATGTCCACATTTACAAGGAAACTTAGTAACTAGGAAGATGCCTGAGAGTCTCTTGCCAAGAAATCAGTCATGTGATGCCAGATGGCTCTGGTAACATGTACAGTTTCCTGATTTGGAAGTGGGTGATCTACCTCACAGGGCTGAGAGGAGCAACTGATGATACAAACTCATGCTGAAGTCTCAGAGAGCGAGAGCTTAACCATTATCTAGTGTAAATATTGTTTTATATGTTATTTTTGTTTGTCATAACAGTGTGTAATAAAGCGTTATCTAACAAGAAAATACTACTTAGAAATTGGAGGTGGAAAAAAAATCCCCAATATGAAGCTGTTTAATTCCACATCTAGTGACTCTAGGATTGTAACATAAATTTTGATTTTACCTTAAGCAAATCTCCAAAAGCCAGCGAGTATGGCACACCTCAGGTTTTTATAAAATAGCATCAGGATTTGTTGAATTTGTAGAAATTTATCGGGGTAAATACTGCCATATCTCATTGTTTATATTATAAAGAGCTAATTGCACAAGTTTGTAAATCTCTCTGTATATTAAATCAGGTGGCAACAGCAGCCCGGAATGGGCAACATTAACTTTGCCCATGGAGAGGAATGGCTAAAAAAAAAAAAAAAAATACAATGCATTATTACTGAATCACGCACGTGCATGCACACGCACACACATACACACACACCATTTATGCCATTCTCTCTATCATCTGTCTGTCTGTCTGCCTGTCTTCTATCTCTACCTATCAATGTAGCTTCATAATTGAAAACTCTTTTCACAGCTTTACAATTTGTCACAAGACAGAAGTGGTCAAAAACACTCTAAATCCTGTGTGGCAAGCATTCAAGATCTCAGTGCGAGCATTGTGCAATGGGGACTATGACAGGTGAGACAGCTGCGGTATGCAGACTGAGCATGGGGAATGTTCATGGTCCATGGGACTTCAGTGCGAGCATTGTGCAATGGGGACTATGGCAGGTGAGACAGCTGCGACATGCAGACTGAGCATGGGGAATGTACATGGTCCATGGAACTCGGATCTAGTCCAAAGATACAGAGAAGGCATGTTACCAAGGTCCAACCTGTGATCCTTCCAGCATACTTGAAGATTTATAATACTGAAGTTTTTCTTTATTGGAATCTTATTGTAGGTTATTTCATAAAAACCTCTTTAGAATTGAAACTAGAAATATATAGGTAAAGATAAAATTTCGATCTCTTTTCTATTTCCTTCCTTGCCTTCCTATTTGTATATTAGTGAAGAAATTAAAACATTGTCTTTTAGGTAGTGATGAGACGGGGCCTTGCTATGTAGTCCAGGCTGGCCACAAACACCCGATTTGCTGACCCAGCACCACTTGCATCACCACACCCAAGGGTGGTTTATTCTATTAGCCAATATCCCACTAAGAACTGTAAACAGTGTACTATCATGTATCCTTTTAAACATATGATATTTGATAGATGAGTCTAATTTTATTTAACTGGTTCATTATTTCCATAATAAAGCAGTGCTTATATGCTTTCTGATTAGGAACACCACACTATCGACTCACATTGTAAAATTAAAGTTCCCAGGCCCTAAATCAGACCTGTTGAGCCAGAAGCTTTGGAAAGAGTTCTAGTAAACCACAGTGTGATAAGATCTTCAGGTCACTCTGATCTGTGTGAATTTGAGAAGTACTTGCCAAGACAATGGTCTCTAAGAGGGAAGATGCGGGTCTATCTTCCACCAAGGAGCTATCTTGTCCACATGCTTTCTCCATACACTGCAGAATTGATATAAATTCTCGAAACTGACTTTACATGTACACTTAATTGTAGTGATAAAATTATCTAAATCACCTTCAATTTACTTTGTGAAACGTATAAGCATATATGCTCTAAGAGTAAGGGACTAAATTTTACTTTGTAGATTAAGATATCATTTTCATATTGTATTATCAGATTGTATTATTTTCTTTAAGCCACTTTCACATGTGTACTTTTTTTCTGGCAGAACAATCAAAGTAGAAGTGTATGACTGGGACCGAGACGGGAGGTAAGTCTGTGCAGTGTCATCTCTGCTCTTGAGACTTCGTGCTGCCTACTCAGGATGCATGCAAATGACTATGATTTTTTTTCCAGTTTCATGGTTTTTCTGTTTTAAAAATACATTACTGATGAGTTTACATGTGATTTTAAAGGCAGTGCAATTTCCCCAACTTTGGAATTGAAACAAGGTGTTTCTTCATTTATAGTGAGGATTCTATATTTGGTCTTGATACTTTATCAGTGTGTTTCAAAAATACATGCATCTATTTTCACTGCTATAGAGTAGGGATCTCCATTGCTCCAGCTCAGAGATTCTGTGGAGGATCCTATAAACTGTTTGACATGCTACTCAAGGGAATGCTCAGGCTCGCATGTGCGCACACACTATTTTTTATGATGGAGGCACTAAGTTTTATGACGTGTGAAAACCTGAATTTTACACAGGGTGAGCCCTGTTGTACTACATCCCCAGCCAACTAGTGAGTTTTGAGAGATGAGGTTTAGAAACAAAGGAAATATTTCATCCTGAGAAGCCTGAAAATAAAAAGGGGTGAGGTTAGAAGACGAAAAGACCTTTAAGGAGAAACTTAAATATTCCTTGGAACTGGACTGTGTGAAAAGAATGGCCCAAGAGATTACAATCTTTTGTAGCTGCCTTTGTAGTTTTAGGACAATGGGTCTTTGCCTTCATTTAAAATACAGCATCCTGATATAAAATGTTAACACATAGTTCTATATCATACATGTGCCCAGGAAAAAGTAGTTGCTTAAATTTTAACTAAGTTTTCAATTTATGGATGAATTATAAAAAAGCTAAATTAAATTATTAATTTGAAAAGTTTCCTAACACGCCCAATTAAATAAACAATGAGATTCGAAAAACATGTTAGGTTCTATAATAAAATAATACAGGTAATAAAACTCAAGATGTTAATTTTAGAGTTTAATGATAATCACCAAAATTGATCATTATACCAGTTGATAGCCTGTGTTCTGTATAATAATGGGTACTACATAAGTGTTTATCTAATAGTTTCCCAATATGACATCCACATTTTACAACACAGTGTAATGATGTATAGGACATTGTTATGTTTCCTTTCTGCCAGCTTTGATGTGTGAAATTCTGTATCTCTCTCACTTTGCATTTCCTGTACAACCAGAACTATTTATAAATCTTTTAATAAAAGAATTATCAGTGATTTTTGTTGTGTTTTTGAGACATTATATAGTTCTAGCTCACCTGGGAATTTGCTATGTAGACCATGCTGGCTTTAAACTCAGAGATCTGCTTGTCTCTACCTCTTGAGTACTAAGATGAAAGGTTTGTGTCATCAAGCTCAGCCTAGTGGGTCATCTTTTTTATTTCAAACAGTCTGGACTGGCACTGTTCAAAATGAAACTAATCCAAGTCACCTGGATAATCTCAAATTTTCTTTTGGCAACATTAGAATGTAAAAGTAAACCAACACATTAGTGTAATAGTGTTTCAAGCTTAGGTATGTAGGTACATACAATGTAACAGTGGTTCATTCTTAGGTATATACAATATAACAGTGGTTCACTCTTAGGTACAAACAATGTAACAGTGGTTCACTCTTACATATATACAATGCTCCTTTTAATTCAGAGTCATAAAGCAATGGTTAAGGTAGCAAGTGCATTTTTTAACACAATCTTTAAAATCTGACATGTGTGTTATTATGCTTATGACACAGCTCAGTTCAGACTCATCATGTTTCGAGTGACTAAGAGAACCAAGTGCTGGAGATGTCTCATCACATAGCACTGTTTTGGCTGTGATGGCATCTACTTGATGTGATTTGAAAGAGACATTATACCATGTGGGCATGGTGTCCATTTCCATAATCCCAATACTCGGGAGGCTGAGGCAGAAAGATGCCAAGTCCCAGGTGTTATACAGTTATTTCAAAGGCATCTGAAGGCAATGAGATTATGTCTAACAATAAAAATAAATAAAGTGGCTGGAATATATCTTAGAAAGAGAGCAATTACCTAGTTCGAAGACGATGAGATTAATAATCTCCATTACAAACAAACTTGAGAACTCTCTATATGTATTACTTTGTGTGGATATTCACCGTACAAGACTATTAGTGTATATAGTATAGAGTAGCAGTTCTAAACCTGTGGGTCACAGCCTTTTGGGGGCTGAACCACCCATTCACAGGGTCACCTTGGACCATCAGGAAACACAGATATTTATATTCTTATTAATAAAAGTAGCAAAATTACAGTTATGACATATCAATGAAGATAACTTTATGATTAGGGGTTACCACAGCATGAGGAACTATATTAAATGATTGCAGCACTAAGAAGATTGAGAAACAGTGGTCAAGAGGTAATATTTCAATTGAAAACTTACATGGAAGTCAGGCAATGGTGGTACACATGTTTAATACCAGCAATCAGGAAGCAGAGGCAGGTGGATCTCCTGGTTCAAGACCAGCCTGGTCTACATAGTGAGTTTCAGGAGAGCCAGGGATACACAAGAAAACCCTGTCTCAAAAAAAAAAAAATTAAGTGGAAGATTCTTGGCCAGTTGGTTCCTCACAACCACATGGTTTACCCGTAAAGGAGCTTCAGCTGACTGCAGTCATAATAATGTCACAAGAATGGGTACTTCATGCAGTCATGTGACCTGAGATTTCTTCCTATGAGCAAAGCCTTGTGGGTATGAAGTCTACATAAGAATATTGTAATACTACTCAGCAGTTACTAGTTCGTGTTGAATGCCCTGTCCTGAACCAGTCTAGAATAGAAGAAATATAGTTACCTGGGCTTTTTATTCAAGCACACTGACAATGGCCTGAGAGGGAAATGGCCTTAAGTCACCTCCTTATGAGGAATCAATTCAGATGTCTTCAATTTTTAACAAGTTAAACCACCTCAGTGTAGTGCTCCTTTTAGTCTTCTAACTGACATGTCTTTAAGGGATATGGAAGAATATTTAAATTTTGTTTTAAAAAGTGAAAGTTAACATACTAAGGAACAGTCTTGTCTGGGTCATAAAACCATCAATGGTAACATCCTGGAAAAGGTTCAATTTCTTAGAAATAACCTCAGCCAAACTTGGTTTGATTTAAAATTGGGGCCCATTAATGGAATAGTTCTGCATAAAATCCTCAAGTGTAATCCTGTAATGTGTGACTGATTGCAATAGGTGACTAAGTAGGCAGTTGCTTCCACAGCATGATGATTGGATGACAGGACTGAGCCGGTGAAATGCCAGTCATTACACCCCAGCTTCAGACTGCTAAATAGGGGATGATAATTGACATTATGACCATTGCATGCTATCTGACATTCTCATGTCAAATAACGGTGCTTCTTATAAGTAAGTGCAAACTTCCTTTTTCTGTGAAATGCTACACAGACGCCAGGGCTTCTAGTCTGTTCCCTTCGGTGAGTTTTGTAAGCGAAGGTTGTGGTTCTGGGATTCTCTGTCATCTTAAGCCCAGGGCTTAAGAATTTTCCTGTGCTTACCGTGAGATGTGAGACCTCATTTAGATCATATTTTAAACCGTTCATGACTTCCTCATCTGTTTTCAATTTCCTCGCTCGCTGTCTCAAATCTTTCCCTAAAATTAGCCCGCTATTTGCTTGTCGTTAATCCTACTGCCCTGTGTCTGCAGCTTGGAGATTTTTATTTTAATGTTGATAAATGGAATTTTACAAACAATGTTATTCAGGCGAATCTATATTTTTTTTATTCTATCTACTTAGTTTTTTTTTTCATAGTAGCATGTGACTTTCAGTCCCCTGACCTTTTGATTTGCAATTATGATGTTCAAGATGGGCTATTTTAATTATGTGTGCATTAGATCCTTAATCAATTTTTAATTCTTGATCATCTTCACTTATTTGAATGAGTTAAGAAAAAATTTGTTCAATTAGGTTTGGAATAAATTGTCATGTGCATGTTAAACAGTTGACCTGTTATAGTGACTTAACTGTGGGCTCCAATATTTATGTAAAACGTTTTAATTATATTTAATTTGCTTTTTAGTCTTTCTGTCTACCTTGAAAGATTTCAGGATTTTTAGGTTTTAATAAAATTTTTCAGAAATGTAGATAATCATTTCCTATGGGTGCTCTTCTAAGATAGGTCAGCATATTCTTTAGCCATTTTCAACTACACAATGCCCTGGTCTACCCTGTCTTGTTAGAAGTTTTATAGTGTCTTCCCCACCTGGGAGGGTATGCTCCAGTAATGCATAGGTTTTCTGTCCAGGCCCTATAGAAATGTCATTAGCCACAGGAAAGATTTTTAGACACCTGGATTCACCCAATTCTTCGATTATTAGCATACTTAATGAATTCCGTCTGCCAGGTCTTCCGTGCTAAAGGCAAGCTCGCTGGGTTTAGGTGAGTATTTTATCTTACTGCTCACACAGTACTTGCAAGTCAGGTGCACAGCTGAAAGGAACATCTATAAACAGCTGATACCTTCCCTGTGAGCGTTCAGACATCATGGATGTCTGCTAATCTCATTGTTCTCTCCATCACTTGGAATATGAAATTATCTCAAATGACTTTAGTATGTTAGAGTGTTATCTCCAGGAAAACTTAAGCTATCATGAATTTGGCCATCACTTACTTCCTCATTCAGGAATTCTGTAAACATTTCTCTCTTGACTTCCTTGACCCATTCATTAGTCTGTAGTATGCCATTTAATCTCTGTGAATGTATGTAATTTCTAGAGACTCTTCTGTTGTTGGTGTCAAGTGTGTTTCACTGTGGTCAGATAGAATACATGGAATCATTCAGGGTTTTTGTTTTTGGTTTTGGTTTGGTGCTTATTGCAATTTGTTTAGTGCCTAATATGTGGTCTGTTTGGGGGAATCTTCTGTGGGTTTCAGAGTAGAATGATACTTGGGGGAAGTATTCATAGATACCTGTAGTTACATCTGTTGGATATGTGATGCCATTTAATATGGCTATTTCTCTGTTTATTTATTTTTGTCCCAATGATCTGTATACTGGAGAAAGGGTGGAACTGATGTCACCTACTGTGACTAGTGTTCATTTGTGTCTTCAAGCTAGAAGTATGCTTTTTATAAAACTGTGTGTTCAAGATCTTGGTGTATATCTATTTAGGGCTGTTATATCTTATTGGTTAATTGTTCTCTTGATTAGAACAGAGTGCCCTTTATCTCTTCAGATTAATTTGATTTAAAGAAGATAGTAAGATAGATTTAAAGTCAGATAGTAAGATGACAGCACCTGCTTGATGCCTGGTCTCATTTCTTAGGATACTTTTTTCCCCCAATCCTTTCACGTGAAGATAGGTCCTTGAAGGTAAGATGGGTTTCCTGTAGTCAATAAATAGCTTTTGTTTAAACCATTTAATTAGTCCATGCCTTTTAATGGGTGAATTGAGGCCACTAATATTTAATGTCATCATGGAAGGATGTTCATTTATTAATGTTATTTTTGTTGCTTGACTTTTGATGTTTGGCTGTTTGTGTTCTTAGTCCTGTCTTACATTTCAGGATTTACCTTTTCATTTATTTTCTTCCATTCTTTCTTGGCTATTTCCTCTTTGCATTACCATTATGGCTTCCGGCAGCCTCAGTAGGGCTGGTTTAGTGGACGTGAATTCTTTCAATCTGTTTATAGCATGGAGAAATGTTTATTCCTCTTTCTATGGCAAGCTGTTTATCTGAGTGGTGCAGTAGTCTGGGTTGGCACGCACAGTCTTCTAGAACTTGTAGCACGTTGTCACAGTTTCCTTGTGCTTTTTTTGGGGGGAGGGGGTGAGCATACACTTTGATGAGATGGGTTTCCTCAGTAAGTGCATCTGTGAGCTGAAGCTGTATGAAGTCAGGAATCTGCTTCCTGCTCCACAGGCTTCAGATGCCACTGCGCCACCAACTCCCCAGTGCTCTCAAGGCACGTGCTGGATATGGTCTTTTCTGTGGGAAGTCCCTGTGGCCGCTTCAGGGGCTGGATACATATCAAGGGTTTAACCACTTTCAGCTTTGCATCGACCTGCAGGATGTTCTTGTGAGTTTGATCAGTAGTCAACCTGGAGGCCTCTGAAATACTGAGCGCAGAACCTGAACCATAGGGGTGGTAATTCTCGGTAGAAGCCCCACCAGGAAATCAGTGAAGGGTAACACCAATGGTGATCAAAGTGGACAGCATTCAACAAGGTGGGAAGTGGCGATCCCTGTGTCCATTCTGAATGTCCTCGTAGCCAGAAGGAGTGGAACCTCTTTGTGCTTTTAAAGTGTTGATCAAGAAATCAGCTATGATTCTGCTAGGTTTTTCTTTATATATGGCTTCTGTATTTTTTTTTTATCTTGTGCCTTGCATCATTCTCTCTTTGTTGAGTCTTTTCACTGTGCTACACTATTGGGAACGTCTATTCTGGTTTTACTTGGTGTTTAGTGTGTGTGTGTGTGTGTGTGTTTTTTTTTTTTTTTTTTTTTTTTTTTTTTTTTTTTTTTTTTTTTTTTTTTTTTTTTTTTTTTTTTTTTTTTTTTTTTTTTTTTTTTTTTTTTTTTTTTTTTTTTTTTTTTTTTTTTTTTTTTTTTTTTTTTTTTTTTTTTGTATCTGTCTGTATGAGTGTGTTTTCCTTAGGGGAAGTTTTCTTCCTGTTGAGGATCTGGTCTGTGACACTAACCTGGAATTATTCTTCTTTGGCTACAGCTCACTAATTTGTTATTTTAATGATGTTGCAAGTTTCCTGCGTATTTGCTTTATATGTTTTTAATTTTTTTCATATTCTTTGTTTGAATGGCCCAGTTCCTTTCTTGCTTCAGGCTGGAACTGCTGTGTTATGTAAGTTTGTTTATTCTTGCTACATTTCCCTTGTGTTTTCTTATCAAAATACAAATGGTGAGTTGCGAAGTGATGGACTGCTTCATTCTGCATTTAGTCACTATGAAAACAAAAATAAATTAAAACAATATTATTGTCTTTTAATGGCATACTGGTAGTGAGTTTTGACAAAAAAAAGACAAAACTAGAACTATAATGGCACATTTGTATAGATTATTAAATCTAACTTTATGAAGTCATACGAATTCAATCACACAAAATAAAAAGTGAATCTGTATACTATGGTAGCTCAGAAATATTCCAATATATAAAATGCATGAGGCATAGTTAAGGTGAAAATGATTAAATATTGGATCTTATTTATCCGTCTGCGATGGAAGCATGATGATCTATCTATCAATTCTTGAACAAATGTATTACTTGCAAATATTTGAGAAAGGAACTGATGTCATAGAACTGAATTCTTATAGCTATATAACAGTGACAGACAGGGAAAAAAAGTTGAGCAGGGGCTCTATCCTAGGTTCTTTTTTTTTTTTTTTTTCTTGCTTTCTTTCATTTTTTAGTCCTTTGGTTAAAATTAAAATTATCTTTTTTTTTATTAAAGCTGCTAGTGGTATTTTGTTTTGCCCCTTATAACAATATTATCACTAACTGAGAGTTTCATCTTTTGTAACCATGTACTTACTGGGTCTGAGAAACTCATTTTTCCTAGATATTAATGCCTGAGCCTTAATCTAGAATCCAATTCCTTTCAAAGTATATAGAAAAAAAAGTAGGTAATATAAACAGTATGAATATTTTAATGTCCATGAAGTTGGTAAAGATTTCAAGTTCAGATACTATCTCAGCAATTTTGTGGTCCAAGTAATCCTAGATAAATATGCAGCAGAGGCTCCGATGCAGTTAAAACAAAACCAGACCTCGCTGTCCTGCCGAGTCACACAGCACCATTAGGTCTCTGTGGATGCCACCTTGGCTGGATGCAATCACTGTGAGTCTGTGAGGTCACTTTCAGAGGTTTCAGTGAGGACATGCTTAGCAGAATCCAGAGAAGATGTGCCTAATCTGCATAAAAGGTGGAAAAGGAGAAAGCCTAAGGCTTGCTCAAATTCTTCTCTTCCTACTTCCTGCTCCTCTGTGACGGGAGGAGGTGAGGACACGCTCCAGCCATCCTGGAGCCCTCTGGGGCCAAGCCTTCCTCATCTTAGTGGATGCTATATTTTAGGTATTTTGTCCTAGGGAGGAGAAAGTGGTACACTGGTGAAAGCTATTTTATATCAAAGACCTTTGCTCCTCATATCTAATGGGCTTGTTATTGAACCAGGAAGTTTTAATGTGAGTACGATATTTTTGCTTGATTTTAGTAAATTAAGATACAGGCCTTTTGCAAGGAATTAAAGGTAATTATATTTTAAAAAGTTAGATTTGTATGTATGAACTTTGAATTATATGTGGTGCACATGAAGTGTGAATAATGGAACATAAATACTCAAACATTTCTTTGTGCTTTCTCTTAAAAAAATTAGTTGTGACAATATAGGAATGTAAATGCTACAAAGCCACATATAACATCCTTAAGTGCAAATCTATCACTTATATGCCATTATAAACCAGTTTAAAACAATTTCTTCATCTTTTAGAAAAGTGGTATTATATCCAAGTCTTTGGGTGGACATAATAAAGTAAAATCAAATTTATAAACAAAGTATTTTCTTTTTTTAATTAGATATTTTCTTTATTTACATTTCAAATATTATCCCATAAAAAGTTAATTATAAATATTGACAGTTCTTGTAACTCAAATATGTTACATGCAATTATATATAAGCTCCAAATCATGGCTATAGCTTTAACCATTTGTTATGCTACACATATATGAAATATGCCCTTACAATTTTTATCTATAGTAGAAATATATAGGGGCAGCTATGGGCAAGTCTGATAAAATTAGGCTAGTTCTGCTGCACTAATGAATGGGAGTGGTAACATCCATCCAGTTTCCATGGAGACCGAGAAGCACACCTGAGACACACAGAAGAGCAAAGATATTAGATGTACTAAAGCTACTGAATATTTGCCTAGGGTTGCTTATATCCTCAATATATGCATATCTATTACACTAGGTAAAATATAACTTACAAAGAAAATTTTACTTCTATCAGAACAATTTAGGACCTGGATTGTGGGCTAAGATTGGGGCTTTGTGGCAGAGTGTTTGACTAGCAGCAAGCTGAAAGCTCACAACTTGAACCTCAAGCACAAAGCAAAAAATGTACTAGAAATACATGAGGCTTTGGAATCTCAAAGCCCCCAGTGACATACTTCCTCAATCAAGGCCAGGCCTCCTAAACCTACCTCCAAAGCACAAACAATTGGAGACCAAGTGTTCAATCATGAGTGTATCTAAACTACTACAGTCAGTGCATTAAAGTCAGGAGCATTGAAGTCGAAGTTATGATGATTATCAAAATGGAGAGCGGCTGAAAGATTGTTCTGTGAATTTATGAAGTCACCGCTCTTTGCGGCAGTCATTGTCAACCATGAGTCTGATGTACACGTGAGTTGTCATTATTTGGTTTCATCACCTGCGGTCAAAAACTACTTCCATTCTGTAAGCATGGGTTTATACAGGAGGAGTGTCTGCAACTGTGTATCTAGCTCCCTACACTTCAGTGGGTGAGGTCTGCCATTGCTGTGGCCGCTTACTTTTCAACTCCTTGTTATTTTCTAAGACTATATGATGCTTTCTGCCACTGGCAGAAATTGAGACATGAAAACACAGGGAATATAAACGGAGAGAGAAGTAATAGAGACAGAGGCTGCCCTCATAGGAAAGATGAATTAGTGACTGAAATACTGGACAGAAACAAGAGAGGGCGCAATTCTTTTGGCTCAGGGTTTTAGGGACTTTACATCCATTAGTCAGGGAAGGTATGACCTCTCTGCTCCTGAGAGCATGTGAAGATGCAGCCCTTCACATCACAGAGGGTCAGCCTACAGGGCTGATAGAACTAGGGACTGGATTGTGACTAACCTTTATCTGCCAGGCCACAGCTCACCTCTCAAAAGTTCTACAGCCTCCCAAAGTAGGAAAACTAGCCCAGGAACAGCAAACATGAGCACATGGGGGGCATTTCATACTCAAATCATAACAAGTTATACCCACTTGTGAGGGTACAGACCTGAAGCCTTCACATCACACTATACCCTAAAGGGAATGAATGTCTACAGGTTCCCTTCAACCCACACCTGAATCCATCATAATGTGACATTAACCCAAAGAGAATGACTCTAGAAGTAAGCATCCTGGAATTTATGCAGGCTTTATTTGTATATAAAACCTCAAAATTCCACGCTGAATTATATAGCACTTCAAATTTATGTGCTTAATATGTCTCTATAAATGATTTTGACTAAACCCTTTTAATTGATGACATGTATAGGTGTTTCAAACTACACTGGAAAAAATTAGAATGCACTGTAGTAAGGTCTTTAAAAAATAAACACCTTTGATGGAACGAATCAAATTATTTAAATTTAATTTTGAGATAAGACAGAGACATTGTTTTAGGTGAAGACATACAGGCATACACATGTATGTATGTACATATACATATATATATATTCATATGTATGAATATATGTACATATATGCGTGTATATATGTATATGTGTGTATATATGTACACACACATATATATACATATGTATATAGACTCGTGTATATATATATATATATATATATATATATATATATATATATATATGTGTGTGTGTGTGTGTGTGTGTGTGTGTGTGTGTGTGTGTGTGTGTATGTATATGTATATGTATATATAAGAACTGTCCCAGAAGGCAGAACCTTCCCTGTGATCAAATAGCCCCATAACCTGTGGGACAATAACAATCAGAGTTGTGTTCCCATTGCAGGGCTACAAAAATTAACAAAATTGACACATTTGCTGATATGCTGAAGTGCATATGATTGATATGAGGCAAAAACACTGATAATCAAGGCAAAGTGATATCCTAGACCGGCTGCGCCAGTAATCTGAGCACTGTACCATTCATAGTACCCACCTTGTGCTAGGCACTGACAGATGTGATCCGAGTACACCGTGCCATTCACAAGTGTGCCAGGCATTGTCAATGCTATTATCTGAGCACACGGTGCCACTCATGATACCCACTGTGTGTCAGGTGCCACTCATGGTACCCACTGTGTGTTAGGCACTGATGTAGATGTATGGGAATACTGAGGTAAGATTTTTAACTTGCCTGTTTTCTAGACTAATAAGCTCAGAGGGGAAGCACATAAATAATCATATATACTTTGTGGTGGGAAATAGAATGATAGAGAGACAGTGTGTGCTTTGAGGCTTACCGTTGTTTCTGAGAGCTAAGGGTGAGGGTATGACCCAGGAAAGGCTTCTTGGAGGAAACAGTAGCTAAGCTGATAGGTGATGCCAAGGACAACATGCTAACGTGCACGAGGGCACTGATGTCTGTAGTCAAGGACAGGCGTAAACCTAAGTCACACTTGCAGCCTTTTGCTCTCCACTTGGGATGGAACATAGATGTGACTGCGATGCATAGATTTCATCCAGCAATTGACTCAAAACTAGTTTCTGCAGTGAAATTGCTAGTGATGGCAGTCATCAGTTTGTTCTAAATTTCTCTTAATTCCTTACCTCAAACTTTTCATACGTATTATAGAAATGTGAACCATAATCATGTAGAGAGATGTAACTCACACTGAAGGCACTGTACTGAACTTGACTTTGAAAATACTTCAGAAAACAAAATATTTAATTACAAGCAAGTCAACATAGTGAGAACATTATTATTAAAGTTACAAGGAACTTGTTGCTTTTGATTTAATTTCAAATACTTTTCACCCTATATTTATATGTAGCAAACATTTTCAGTATTATATTGAACACAGTATAAACAGATAAATTATTAAAGCAAGTTTAATTTTCTTTTTATTTTAGTAGAGTCCAGTGATAGTAGATAGGAAAAAATAGAGATCAGATATACATATACATATACATATACATATACATATACATATACATATACATATACATACACATACACATACATGGTAAGGAGATGGCTCAGCAATTATAAGGACTTGTGAACTCATAAGGATCAGACTTTGTATGCCAGCATCTGCATCACATTCTTGGCATTCCACAAATACCTGTATTGCCAGCTTTGATCACAGGGGCTTGCTGACTCTCAGGCTAATGCAGAAAACACAGCCTTGGGTGCAAAGAGAGGTACCACCTTGTCTTACTCAGGGTTTCTATTCCTGCACAAACATCATGACCAAGAAGCAAGTTGGGGAGGAAAGGGTTTATTCAGCTTACACTTCCACACTGCTGTCCATCACCAAGAAAGTCAGGACTGGAACTCAAGCAGGTCAGGAAGCAGGAGCTGATGCAGAGGCCATGGAGGGATGTTCTTTACTGGCTTGCTTCCCCTGGCTTGCTCAGCCTGCTCTCTTATAGAACCCAAGACTCCCAGCCCAGAGATGGCATCACCTACAAGGGGACCTCCCCACTTGATCACTAATTGAGAAAATGCCTTATAGCTGGATCTCGTGGAGGCATTTCCTCAACTAAAGCTCCTTTCTTTGTGATAACTCCAGCTGTGTCAAGTTGACACAAAACTAGCCAGTACACACCTCAAAGGGATAGGCAGAAAGTAGTAAAGGTGGACACTCCACACCCTTGTATCCCCCCACAAACACCCATAGGCATGTGCATCCAGGCATATGTGCCCCCCCATACACACACACAAACACACATAGCACACATGCTCTCAGACAGACACATAGGCAGATGTGCCCACACACACATACACATACACAAACACACATAACACACATGCTATCTCTCAGACACGCACTTGCATGCACACACACACACACACAAACACACACTCATACACAAACCACATGCACTTAACTTGCAGGCACACAAACACTCAAATACATACATATAACCACACAAGCACGTGTGAGCGCACGCATACACACACACATATTTAACAGTATATTTGAAACAATTCTGATCTGATTTGTAGTTTAACATGCAGTATTTGAAATAGTATAGTTTATAAAGTCTGGAAATGTAAAGCATATCTTCAAATTTATACTAACCTGATCATCTTTCTTTATGTCACCTGTATTCTTGAGACAATCTGTGTCTAGACTTGGCAACTTTATTGCTTGCTATTTTATAAAGTTTGACAAGTCTTCTATTCTTATTCCGTCATTTCTCTGGGGACTGTATTGGTAAAAATGATGGGTTTTCTCTATTCTATAGATCACTGTCTTGGGTTTGCCATGCAAGTTTTGACTAAATGGATGTTATCTGTTACAATATAAAAATATTTCAGGTACATATGAATTTGTTTTTTTCTAGAATGACTGACTGTCTTGAATCATATCGAGATGAGAAGCAATACTTCTTTGTTTCACTTCTTCATGGTCTACTTTGTTCTGAACAAATGCAAGACATCTTGAAGGTGTCTGAGGTCTAGCAGTAAGGGTGGGAAACAGAATTCTGTAGAGGATAGCATAGGCTACATTCTACTAACAAATCACAAAGTCTCTCTTCATTTTAGAACATGTGGTCATCTTTCAGAGCAGGTCAACCAGTTGAGCAATTTCCAGTAATATTTCCATCACTGAGAACAAACAAGTTGCCCCCCATTTTACATTTCTCAGGTTTTAAAAGAGTAACAAATATAACTAGTGCAAAATAGCCAAATATTAAAGACCCCCTTCTTAGTTCCACACTGAGTTCAGTTTAGTCATATCAGAGCATGCTCAAAAACCAGACCCTGAGTTGAACCCAGGATATTCCATTCTGTCAGAAAGACTCTATGTGGGTAGATTCTCCTGACTTTGAGTCTTCATCGCCTAATTTCATTTGCTTAAGACTAGTAAACATTGCCTTCCTCTGTCAAGTGTGTGATAGGTGTTGGATGGCAGAAATGGAGCACAAACAATCAAGGTCTGAACACTGAAACAAATAACCAATTTAAATAGGCCCACATAGTGTTAGGTCTTCCTTGTCTGTTTCCACTGCTGCTCAGGGAGCGCTCAGTACCACAGGTCTAATCATACCTGTCAGCATCACAGTATCTGAGCCACTTCAGTAGTGAACTTTTTATCTCCATGGTTACTATTTAAGATACCTGAATGTTGCATAAGGGAGAAGCAAGGCTCTACATAGAATCACTAGGACTCAGGAGAGTTACAAGGTTTCTTGAAAGACATTGTGGATAGAAGGCTGTGCTTCCCCTGTTCAAAAGAATTGTTTCGTCTACTTTAGTTAAATCCTTATTTCCATATTTTACAAGGCATGTAGAAAAGCTGAAGTACCAGTAGTAAAGGTTGTATCCTTTTGTATATGTGATAGAGTGAGTTCTAAGGATTTGACATCATAATTACAGCATATTACTAACTTCATCACTCTCCTTTCACATCTGCATGGATGCGAATCCAGATCTGAATGTTCAATACAGAATTCAAGATTAAGACTGCTCTAAAGAGGGTCACCATATATAAAAATATAGTGTTGTATATGCAGGACCTTTCAGAGAAAAGGAATTAGAACGCTGGACTGTAAAATAAGTTTTACCTCAAGTGATTGTAAAGAAAACAATTTTCTTATGATAAAATGTATGCAATTGATTTAAGTTAATTGGCTTTATTTTTCTTCAGAACATTACCTTCAGAAATTAAGATTTCACTCGGTTAAACACGACTGCTTCATTGCTGATTACTGTTCTCTAGAGAAGGTTCTTAACTTTTGAAGTGATTCACAGCTAAATCTTCAATTCTGATAAGGTTTACAAGTACATCCACTTATGTCAATGAACAGCTTGCAAGTCCTGTGACACAAAAACTACTATGGCATACCTTTTGTTTATAATAATATTTTAGCTCCTGTCTTAGATTCCTTTCCGGTTAATGTGATTCAAAAAAAAAACCTGAAAAAAGCAACTTAAGAGAGAAAAGACTTATTTTATTTAGTTCATGGTTTAAGGTACAGCTAGTCCTTCATGGCTGGAAAGTCAAGGTGGCAGAATTGAAGCAGCTGGTCACATGACAAGACTATCAGAAGTATTAAGCAGTGAATGCATGCTGCTACACAGCTCCCTCTCTCTACTCACACCTCCATATCCCACCTAGGGAATGGTGCCGCCCACAGTGGGCCAGTGTTCTCACCTCAATCCACACAATTAAGATAATCCTCCTCAGGCATGCGAAAAGAAAACACCTTCCAGGTGTTTCTAAATTCTCTCAAGTTGAGCTCTTATAATGTACATGTTCTTTTGATAAATGATGATATTAATGGAATATGATTATTGATTATAAATTTTAGATTAAGGGAAATTATGTATTAATATAATACAATTAAATAATATATAATACAATAAAGTATGTTTCTCAAGAGATTTTCTAAGTTATAGTTATGTTTATCAATATATTAAATATTTTTCATAATGAACAAGTTGTTCCTTTGTAAAATGTTTTGAAACATGAACAAGAACTGCACAAAGCTAGTACTTCACACTTTTCCCTCCTCTCATTTTCAGTCATGACTTCATTGGGGAATTTACAACAAGCTATCGGGAGCTCGCAAGAGGACAGTCACAATTCAACGTCTATGAGGTAAAAAGCAACAACCTTTGCTACTGACCTCCCATAGCAGGCTGTGCATGACCTACCCTGTTTTCAAAGTAACATTGCCAAAGGGAGAGAGCATTCAAGCGTACATGTGCATGAGAACGTATATACATGTATACCTTTATAATCTTTAAATTTGGACTGACCTATCCCTTTAATTATATTAGTTTACTTCTCTCGTTAATCAAATGGTTGTTTTAGATGGTGTATCATTAAGCAAAGATATTTTGGGAGAGCAGATAAAATTCTGAGTGAATATGCACGGTTGAGGGGCAGCGAAGCCTTCTTCTGGTCCCAGTGCAAATGCTGACAGTGTTTGTAGAGACTTTCAACACAGCATCCTTCTCTAAGGACTATAGCCTGAGACTTCTCCTCACAGCTAATCCATTGAGGTTAGCTGCACCTGCCCCTTGTTCAGTTTATACCACAAGCCCGACTCCTTGATCCTGATGTGTAAAATAAATGTGCTCAGCTCTCTCTCTCTCTGTCTCTCTCTCTCTCGTGTGTGTACATACATGTGCTACAGTTGGTGCCCTCCATCAGACCTAGCACCACCCACCTCTTCCCAGTCTTTCTGAGTGAATGGCTATGTGTCTGTCCTTTCTTCATCCCCATATTTCCCCGTTAGGTTAATTCTGGAAGCCCTGCCGTGCTACAGGCAATAGGATCGGCTTTATTCTTGCTCTAAAGTCAGATGATCTACTTATTTTCAGATATTAAGATTTGCCTAGGAAGCTTTTTCCATTTTATTTTACTTATTTTTAATTTATATTTAAGTGTATGTTCACGCGTGTGTGTGTGTGTGTGTGTGTGTGTGTGTGTGTGTGTGTGTGTACCTTCCGGGGCCACAAAAGGATGTCAGGTCCTTGGAAATTGTGGTGATGGGTGGTTGCAAGCAGCCTGATGTGGATGGTTGGTACAGAATCTGTGTCCTCTAGAATAGCAGCAATGATCTTACTTGTGTTAGCATGTCTGCCCATGTAGTCCCTGTTCAGGTCTTGGGAAATGTTTTTTTATTTTATATACAAATCCTAAGCTATTGGGTTTCAGTTGCAATGCTCTGTTACCTGATCCATCTCTAATAAACAAATTACTAATTAAAGAAGTGAAACTATTCCCTTTTCTACTATTAGCATAAGTAAGTTATGGCCTGCATAGTGTGTCTTAGCACATTCATTTGTGTTTAGGTAAAGACTGAAAGGACAGTCAGGGTACTATGCAGTTGGTAACAAAATCCAGATTTACGCACATACTGAAGACACATCTGCCCGCACCCACCAAATCTGGGATTAGCACTGTTGATCCTAGATCATAGTTATCTGATCATTCTCTAAACTTTTAAGATTTTAATGCATATTAATAGCAAAAGAGTGTCTCACTATTTAGCAGGGGTGCACCTCTTCTCCACCAGGATGCCACTAAAGCTGATTTCTTTGAGAGTGAAGGTTTCTCTTCCCTGACCTTCTTACTGGTCTGAAATAGTTGTGTTTCAATCATAATTCATTCATTAACTGACTAAAATATCTTCATTATTCTGCATTCCATGGTCTTTACTGGGCTCTGCATCCCTCGGGATGCACAGAGATGAATGAAAATTTCAGTGTGTAAGAGCAAGACAGACATAGTGTTTGCAGTGGTCTTTTAGTTTGTGCTCTAAATCGTAGTGTGCTGATTGACCTATGGAATTATAGAGACTTAACTCAGCCCAAGAAAGATTCTAGTCACAGACAAAGACTGAATAATAATCTTTTCTATTTAAATCTTAAAAAAAAAAAGATATTAAGTCTATACAGCCAATGAAAGTAGTATCAGCTAGCTTGTGCACAGGGAAGTGCTGAGTCTCTCTGACCTCACGGCTCAGGAGGAGTGATTATGCAAACAACTTCTTGCCTTTTCAGGGTTGTTTTTGTTTGTTTGTTTGTTTTGTTTTGTTTTGTTTTGTTTTCTCTGCAGAGATATGTCACTCTGCATATCTCTGCTTAGTTGATACAAGCTATTCGAATGAATGGTTTCAGCCAGTCCCCATTATCTCTTGTATATTGAAGATAGCTTTAATGAGATCCTGGGTGTGACCTATGATCAGATGACAAAGAGCTAAAAAGGGAATTGTCTATTATTAACTGTCCTGCATGGTGCTGGGGCCATTCGGTCAGTGTAAATGTCTTCTTTTCATAAAAGAAACATCTTCAATAACATCAGGCTGAAGGAAGTCTCAGCAGACATCTGGGCATGGTGGCACTCAGGAGGCTGACAGAGAAGAATCATGAGTTCAAGTCCAACTTGTGCTCTATAGTGAGACTATATTTAAAAGAAACAAGTTTCATTTATAATACACACAGAGAGACATACAGACACAGACCACAGACATGCACACACACATACACACATAGGAGAGAAGGATTGGGTAGAGTGGGTGTATATTGGCTTGCAATTTGTTGTTTCTTTGTCTTTCTCTGTCTCTCTGTCTCTCTCTGTCTCTGTCCCTCTCTGTCTGTCTCTGTCTCTGTCTCTGTCTCTGTCTCTCTCTCTCTCTCTCTCTCTCTCTCTCCAGGGTCTCACTCTGTTGCCTAGGCTGACCTGGCAATCCTTGTGCCTCAGTCTCCCAAGAGTTACGATTCTTGGGAGCAATCATTTCACCCTATCTGGCTTGAGCTTTCTAAGATTTCATTGGTTGAACATTGGTACAATGAAGTTCCAATTCACACATGGTTCTTAACACATCTACCAATATTCTGAAGTCAGGTATTGCTCAGGTACCAAAACTCTCCCGAAGAGCCACATCTCACTTCTTTTCAAAGTTATCCCAGTGATGTCTCAGCCTCAAACATAGCAACAAGTTTCCCTTAAGACTTCACATGACATAGCCAACCTTTCATGATTGTTGGTGGTCAATCTGGTGCACTATGAATTCAGATGCTGATTTCTATACCAAGACAATTGTCCAGTGTCCAGACAATGGGCTTGGTCAAGCATCACAATATTTTTTCCATCATCTGTGATTGATCAATAAAGAGCTGACTCTGCCTATGTCTCTGAAGACATAGGAAGGCTAGACTTCCAATCCCAGCTAGGAATCCCACCTAGAGAGAAGTAAGAGAGAAGGACCAAGAGCATGAAAGTAGAGAGAAGAGGAGCCGTGAGGCAGAGGACCCAGGAGGAGTCCTGGTGAGTGGGTGGCCAAGGGATTCACCTTGAAGACACATGTGGAGCAGAGCAAGCCAGGGCAAGACTCAGACTGCAAGTAACATGGAGCCTGTGGCTGGAAACTAGACAGCTTAGAGGGTTAGAATAGATGAATATCTATCTGCCCAGTTACAGTGCTTAAAGCGCGCGCGCGCGCGCACACACACACACACACACACACACACACACACACACACACCTATACACAATAAAACAATTCATATTAAAACTTTTCTCTAAAGACACCTTGTATCTCAGATCTTCCCTCCCTTTGGCTTGCACATCAACCCCACAGAGAAACCCTTTCCTCTCTCCTTTGGCAGATATCCAGGTGCTAACAGTTACCACAAATTATTTTCAATACATGTATGGGAGATAAAGGTTTTCCCAGCTCTCAAGCTTTGAATGAGGTCAGATAAAGACAAATCAAATCCTGTTTAAAGAAGCTTTCATAGAGAGATTTTAGACAAGTCTGTTAATGCTAATTCTTTGTAAATAGCCAGGGTCTGACCTGCTGCTGGTGGCTTGTAGATAGTTGTCTGTTTTTCTCTACTACTCTCTTTGCAAAGCTGACTTTTCTGTGCTACCAAGCTGAGAAACTAGGAGATTGAGAAGGGCAAAGGCGGTGCAGAGATTCAGTGTTTTGTTTTGTTTTGGTTTTTAATTAAATGAATGAGCCTTGATTTTGGATTTTCAGTTTTTGGAACAAGTCTTAGTTTTTCTAGATTAAAACAAAATAAAACAAACAAAACAAAAAAGAAAAGAAAAAGAAAAAAAAACATGGTGGCCTCTTGTTCCATATTTTAAATGAGCTTCTCTAGGCCATTTCAGTATGTGAAGTAATTAATAAAAGTGATCACAGTTACACACAATACTAGGTGTTCTCTTGATTGTAAAGCCTACACTATGTGACCCCCATGACAAATCTTTAACTTAATCACAAAATCACATTACCTGAACTAATCCCTATAACGAACATTAATCGTGATGTCCTAGGGGCCAAAGCAATGTATGTGTGTATGGGACTGGAATTCCACTGAAGGCTGACTGGAGGTGCTTATCTCTTTCCTAAAATCTAGGGAAATACATTTCTCCTAAATCAAATGCTGAAAGCTAGAAGGACAGTTTTAGACACATTATCAACACACAAGCATTCACAATTTTGACTTCTCATTCGGTGATTTCTCATATATTGCTAAATACTGCATTCTCTAGACGGTTTTTGAGGGCCTGCTCCATGGCTTCACTGAACAACAGAACAGGAGACTCTTCAGAGGTGTATGTAGAACATTTCTAGAGATGGCCCACAGTCCTGGAACCTCCGTAGATATTGGAGAGCAAAGGGAGAAAATATTCTCCCCATTAGTCCCTCTGGCCACATTAGCATAGCCTCCAAGTCTGGTTACTAAACACCCAGAAGATCAGTATGCCAGTCCTATACTTTTAACTTACTGTACACTATTAATTAGACAAATATTCCTAAATACACTTTGGTTTGAAATATATTTTAGCCAATTTTTGTAATTGCTGATTTTTAAACCTTAGAAACCTTGATGTCATATGTATTATCTCTAAGTCTCTTCACTTATGTGCGTGCCTTAAATAACTCACTCAGACCTTAATATCACACAAAAGTTTTTTTTTAAGTTTTTTTTGCCATTCTGTAAATATCCATCCTTCCTAGTCTTCATACATACATCCTTCTTTACTAACACAACTCCCATCTTTACACCTTCTAACATTTTTCTTCCTTAATGCCCTGAAAGATAATAGCATTGACAGTGAATTTTCTGTCAGCTGTGAGAATTTTCTCCTTAGGGGAGAGGAGACTAAGCAATGTCTATCCCTTCTTTGTAAGGTTCCAATGACAAACCAAAGTTCAGTTTCATTAAAGTTCACTCTGAAGAACCAATACGTTTACTGGACTTACAGAGGTTGTTGATGGGACTGTCTGTGGTCCAGAAACAGTCACACTTAACATTTTTACTCAGTATGAGAACATTTTATAGTCATATAAATGTTATATACATGCATGCATACATACATACATATACACCTACATATATTTCTCAATCTATATATAATATATTTATGTGTGTATGTGCATGCATATATGTATATGATGTATATGTATATATGATAGCATGTTCATTTCTTCTTCTTGCTAAAGAGTATTAACACTTAACAAGCCCTGCTGTGATCTTATCAGGCCAGCACAGTTGAAGGCATGCCACTGACAGTCATTTAACTTAGAAGATAGACAGTCACCCTGTATTGTTTCTTGAAAACCCCATTTATTTGCTTTTAAGGAAGCTATCACTTTCAAAAATATCCTTAAAATCTTCAACATGCTTGTGGTTTATAAATAAATTCATTTTTATAAAAAACACATTTATAGCCATAGACATAGGTTATTCTTATCCAAAGGGAGAGCGATTGTCTTATAGGGAAACATTTCCTAGAGTAGACACAATCATTTCTTAAAGTTAATTTATACCATCAAGAAATAGTGATCATGTTGTAGAACCAAAATTGGGACAAGGATCAAGGAGAGGCTGTTTTGACCCAGTGTTGTATGATTATGTATGTCATGTCCTTAAGCATTTTAATTTTAAGAACTTAAATTGTTCCAAGGAAAGATTCAGGACCCGTAACCATCTCTGATTAGACAATCCTTATTTTGTTTTTAAATTTTAGTTTTACTGTGAACAAAATATAGCTGGGCCAAATTATTAGTTTACATGAGCATTTACTTATTAAGTCAAATTCTCACTAAGTACATGATGCTCAAGACAAACCACAGACACGCGTGTATAGACAGATGCACTATGTGCATGAAACCACAGACACGCGTGTATAGACAGATGCACTATGTGCATGAAACCACAGACACGCGTGTATAGACAGATGCACTATGTGCATGAAACCATAGACACGCGTGTATAGACAGATGCACTATGTGCATGAAACCACAGACACGCGTGTATAGACAGATGCACTATGTGCATGATCATACATAAGGCATACTTTAATAAACCAAGGTTTTGAACATTATTGCTTAGTGCAATTATGTTTCTAATAGTTTTCATTTGAAAGGGAACTGTTACAGAGATTTTTAGTAAACACATTGTTAGATTGGAGCAACGAAGTGAGAGAAAAGCCCAAAAAGTGTGGCCACCAAGGGTCAGCCCCTGCCTGCGACATTTATTTTTCTCAGCTCCAGTCACCCCTGTGTATACTGAAGGCTTTTCTCTCACATGGTGTATTGTTTAGATGAAGCCCAGATGGGGAAGGGCGGCTTCAGATCTTTCTCTGAAAACTGGTCTGAGCATAAACCGTTTGTTGTATGAATAAACATGGGGTGGGGGGAAGTACTTCCTGTCTTCTTCATTTTAATTTTGCTTCAATCTTTAGCCCCGCTGTCATGCCACAATGTGTCCACAGGTCTGTCCCTTACCAGCCATTGGGGAGTGGGTAGCAACATGATTGCTAGCATTATTAACAGAAGTTTTGTTGATAGGTTTCCTAACATTCACAAATTAGGTCATGTACTGTTAATGTTTTAATAAAGGGCAAGTTATGACTTTCAGTTGTACTTTCTTTAGTAACCTATGATTTTCCTTTCTTTTATTCCTTCATTTCCTCCCCTCTTTTCTTGCATCTTTTTTCTTCCTTCCTTTCTCTTTCTTGTCTTTTTTTTCTTTTTTCCTTTTTTTTTTGTGGGAGGTGCCATGTCCCGCCCTTTGTAACCCATCCTGGCCTCAGTTTCCCAACCCACCTGTCTCATCTTCTTCAAGTGTGTGTTACCACCATTGAGTTGAAATTTATGATTCTTTCCAAGAAATTTTCATTGTTCTCGGATACTTTGATCTTAAAGGTCTCCTTTAAATCCAGAATATATGTGTGTGTGACAGTGAAGAGAGGGTTCAGTGGTTAAGAACACTTGCTGGTCTTCCAGAAAAACTGAGTTCCATTCCCTGTACCCCAACTGCCTTCAACTTCAGCTCCAGAGGATGCCCTGCCCTCTTCCTATCTCTGAGAGGACTCCCATTGCCAAAGAATACGTGTCACCTCAAAGTGAAAGGAGATACTTTTCTGTGGAGACAAGTTCCAGTGACTGTAGTCCACAAATGTAGTTTAGCTTACCCCAGATTCTATGCTCTAAGGTAGAAGACATTTCATGAAGTTTTTATAATAACAAAGAAAGTCATGAGCAAGGACTTAAAAAAAGAATACATTGGTAGACCCGATATTAGTGTGAATGTTAGATAATATATGTATAATTTCTGTAAATAAAGGTATTTTTTTAATTCATAGTACCACGTTGAATTTTCCATGATATACCAAAACTCAGAGTTGTCGGTTGGTTTGCTGGATAGTAGTAAATGTAGTTATACACACAGACACACAGATAAACACACACACACACACACACACACACACACACACACACATATCTTGTATCACTAAAAATAAACTTTGAATACACAGTGAAAAGAAAATATGTCAGCGGAAGTATGGAGAGGTGGCTAGAGTAGACAGAAAACCTCTCCATTATAGGTCTCAGACGCTGTTGATGGAACTCTTAGCCTTGTCATCATTGGAAGGCAGACAGATGAGAAGTCACCACCACATTTCAAAGGATAAACAGTGCCCGTTCATACTATTCTGGTTCAAGCTATTAGGGCAGGTTCACTGGAGGCCAGTAAACATCTATTGAGAGGACTAAGGACTGAACAAGGTAGTTTGGCTTTAGATTTGCCACATTCCAACTGTAATGGGGAGCCCACCAGAGACAACCATTCAGGCACAGTTAATTGAAAGTCTTTATTCCACATGGCTGGGACTACACTCAAGTATTGAGGGACCCAAGTGTAGCCCCAAGTGTCCAGAGCACAAGGATTTTGAAGGCAAGAACCATATCTAGCTTGCTTGGCAGAAGCAAGCTGTTTAAGAGAAGCTAAGGTTAGTTAGCTAGGGTGTCTTTGGCCTCAAGTCTTAGATCAGAGCTGGTTAATTTTCCACAGGATTCTCCATCAAAGAAATCAAATTCTAGTTAAATGTGAAATGGCTTTAGCAAGAATACAAGATGGAGGAGCCTCTGCACTGTCGTGCCCTGTCACCCAGTTTTCTACTGTCACTGAAGGTCTAATTAGTTAATGAGTCATTCAGCAGGTTTAGCTTGAAGGTGTGGCCTTTATCTGGGAGCTTTTCCTATGGTGTTCCCAAGCATGTGGCAGACCCTCCGGCCCCCGCCCCCACCTGCACTAGCACTAACAAACATACTCACAAGCCATTCTTTCACACACATAAATAAAATGATAAAATAAGTCCTTATAAAAATTTATACATGATTATAAGTAATCAAAACAAAGTAAAAGAAAGCTATTAGAACAAAAGACTTGTTTTAAACTTGGCCACTACAGATTTTAGCAGAACAGTTGGCCGAGTGACCACCCAAGCGTCACAGTTGAGGGGTTGCCCTGTGAGTGTGCAAGAGATGAATGTCACAAGCTGGAATACATGTGTTTTTAATCTGAGGAAGCCTAACCTTTTAATTGTCCTATTTGCTTCTTCAAGGTGGTGAATCCCAAAAAGAAAGGAAAAAAGAAAAAATACACTAATTCGGGAACAGTAAGTCATATTTAATGTTATTTGTTAAAGACACGGATTCTAAACGACTTAACGGTTGGGAGCATACATCATCTCAGAATGACATTTACTTCACTTCCAATATGAAAACAAAGGTCTGTGCTGGAAGCCTTACTTTCCTAGGGAGGGCTGTACTGGAGAAGAGACCATCAAGGCAGTGGATGGTTTGCTGCTGGCCCCTTCTGAGGGAGGCTGATGTACTATTCTGATCTCTCTCTTCAGCAGACTTCAGTGCAGTGAATCTGGCAAAGACCAAACTCAAAAGGGCTACATTCCTCAATGACTTCTAATGCTAACCTTGGAAGTCAATGTCCTCATTGATGGAATATCAAATATCAACTGTGGAGATGCTGGGAGTGATCAGGATGAGGATAGGGGAGCAAAGATGGCCAGAAAACTAAAAATAATCAGGACCACCCTGTTTTCAAATTAAACAAATAAAAGAAAAAAAGCTAAGTATTTTTCTAAAACTAATTTGCTCAGAAGAAATTTGTTTTTGTTGTTTTCTTTTAAAATTTTGTATTAATCATAACACTCCAAATGCTAGATGGCCATGTTAAAGAATAGGGGCAAAAAGGGCCATTTCTTGCACAGCTCAACTTGAGGAATCCATGGGTACCTTTAAATACTGTCCAGACTTTTTATCTTTTCTACTCTACAGTGAAAAACAGCATAGTGTCCCTGCAGATAACTGCCAAGCTGTTCTTCATAGCCACAGAAAAGAAGTAGATAATTAATACTATCTTTCATCCCTTCTCTTCTGGTAACGTCAAATGCACATCTTAGCAGATTTTAATAAATAATGTCTGCAGTTATTTTTGAAATGCAAGGGAATATTATGTTCCCTTTAGTGGAAAACTGTGTCCATTCCATGTTGAGATTATAGTTAATACTGACAGGTCAGTAGTCCCTCTCTCTCTCTCTCTCTCTCTCTCTCTCTCTCTCTCTCTCTCTCTCTAGGTAACCTTGTTGTCCTTCTTGGTGGAAACAGAAGTCTCCTTCCTGGACTATATTAAAGGAGGGTAAGTCACCTTTTAAAACTTGCATAGCATGGAGCATTGTGTGTGTGTGTGTGTGTGTGTGTGTGTGTGTGTGTGTGTGTGTGCGTGTGTGTGTGTAAATTGTTCCCATGGCTATGGAACCAACCAAGGACCACCTTTGAATATTATATGTACACGTACATACATTCATATATATATATATATATATATATATATATATATATATATATATATATATATACATATATACATATATACATATGTATATATAATATACTTAATTACATGACATGTATGAACTAAAGCTATTAGGAATGAAAGATTTGTTTTAAAACTGGCTACTACAGAGTTTAGCAAAGAAGTTGACCAAGTGACCAGATTAAAAGGGCTGCCCTGTGAATGTGTAAGAAATGGATGTAGCAGGATGGAATCCATGTGCTTTTAATCTGAGGAAGTCTAACAGTGCACACATGCCACAGGGCCTGAATGGAGAAACTCAGGGCAAACCTTGCAATAATTGATTCTGTGCTATCACGCTGTGGACTCGGAAGATTGAGTCTGGGTCCTTAAGCCTAGCAGCAGGCATAATTACCAGTTGAGCCATCATGCTGTGCGCCCTTTTGAATATTTTTATGGAAGATGTTTTATTTCAGATCATCAGAGGAGCACAGACTGTACATGTCGTTACCTTTTGTCCCGGTTACCTACCGTTTCTACTGCTGTCATGAAACACCATGACCAAAGCAACGTGTAGGGGAAAAGAGCTTATGAGGGAAGTTGGGCAGGAAGTTAAAGCTGGAGGCAGGAGCTGATACAAGACCATGGAAGGGTGCTGCCTACTGGCTTGCTCCCCATGGCTTGCTCCTCATCCTTGCTCCCCATGGCTTGCTCCCCATGGCTTGCTCCCCATGGCTTGCTCCCCATGGCTTGCTCCTCATCCTTGCTCCCCATGGCTTGCTCCCCATGGCTTGCTCCTCATCCTTGCTCCCCATGGCTTGCTCCTCATGGCTTGCTTAGGCTGTTTATTTAAGGAACCTGGGATCACCTGCCCAGGGATGGTACCGCTCACAGTAGGCTGGGCCCTGCCCCATGGATCACTAATCAAATGGCCCACAAGCACGCCTGAGGCCAGTCTTATGAAGCCATTTTATCTGCTGAGGTTCCCTCCTCTCAGGTGACTCATCTAGCTTTCATCAACTTGACATAAAACTAGCAAAGACAGATACTTAAATGAAATCTATTTCAACATGAGATTAATAACAAAGCTACAATGTAAAACCTTGGTGAACAGTATTTCCTACATTTCAACAAGCACGTCTTTAGGTTCACTGAGTAGATAGCCCCTCTTCTTTTTATTTTTGAAGATTTACTAATTAAATAGGTTACTATCCATGTTGATTTCTTTTTCCTTTTTAAACATATTCCTTGAGAACTCCATGCATATTTACAATGAAATTATTAAATATTAAAGCATATAAGATGCTTCTGCATCTACCAGAAATCACTGCTACTGGACCTCTCTTCTAAAGCAGCGTGGAGGAAGGAACAACTGAGATGGGAGCAGAAAGTGACAATTTTCTTCTTGTCATGATAGAAAGAGTGGGAGGGGGTGGCCTGGCAGAGATACCATGTGGATAAATTCTGGGACAGACTTTAAATCATTTGAGAGTTAAGAATGAGGTGATGGTGATTACAGACCTGAGTTCTGTAGTCATGAATCTCAAGTTAGCTGCATATTTCTAACACTAGGCCTGCTTCTTCCCACTGTAGCCTGTTCCTGTTTCCAGTAGGTAGGAATAAAGACATTGATGCTGTCCTTAAAGGAGCTGTGTTATATAGTACAGTTCTAACATTCAGTAAATACTAGTCACTGTTTTCTGGAACCTTTGATGGGTTTGAAATACCAAATATTTGATCACGATTGCTTTCCATAATGTTAGTAGTGGTAATTTTCAGTTCTCAAAGAAATGAAAGGAAAAAATAAATTTAAGTGAATAAAGCCAGTAAAGTTCCACTGGGGGAAAAAAAACAGAAGAAAAGAAAAAAAAGACTAAGATGGTAAATAAGCTGAGAAATTAGAATACAAAAATTAAAAAGCATATTGTGGGCTGAAGATGTGTCTCAGAGAGTAGAATTCTTGTCTATGAAGACGTGAGCTCATATTCCAGCACCACCTACAACAGCATGCTGGTACACTCCTGTAATCCTAGCACTGATGTAAGGTCTGGAGGATCTCAAGTTCAAGGTTATCCTTGGATGTGAAGTGATTTGACACCAGTAGATTTTCAACCAAGACACAACAATTATGGTAAAAGTTTCAATTATGGGGCAACTTTCTTATTTTTATAACTTCTGAGAGTAAAAGCATAAAGATCTAAACCCAGTGATCAGAAACTTAAAATGCATTGAGCAGACAGTACTTTTTAGGTATAAAAATAAATACGGTTCTTTCTGGAATTTAGTGGAGTGGCAGACCCCCAGCTTTTCTTTAAAATAGACGTAGGAGTTTAACCTTTCATTACTGAAGGCCGAGAGTAAGAATGTGAATTCTACAACCAACAAAACATCTCTTTTTACATCCAAAGGGGGGAAAAAAGGTAACTATTGTTTTCAGACAGTACCTTTCACCCTACCACATCTTAATTATGATGCTAAGAGTTTGTACAGATTATAGATAAAGGTTTTCTATCCCAGTTACAGGAAATACAAAAGTCTTTATGGGAAGAGAGAAGAGACTGTGTACCCCTGTATCATTAGCTCATTCTAAAGGCCAATGGGAGTTTCTTGACTTTGCTAGTTTGAAATGCTAGCAGAGTGTCAGAGCCTTTACAAATCAGCCCATAAGAAGAGCTGGAGAGATGACTCAGAAGCTAAGAGCACAAAGGACCCAGACTCAATTTCCAGCACCCACATGACAGCTCATAACTGTCACATAAACAAACATAGACACACATGTGGACAGACAGACAGGCAGCCAGCCAGACATGATGGTAAAACACCAATGCACATTAAATAAATAAATAAATCATTAGAATAAAAATAAATAAAATCTAATATCGACATATCATGCCCATGATAGTTTTCCTTAAAAATACTTGAAGCAATTTCACCAAACACAATAAACTGTTCGCATTGGTTTTACAAAATGTGTGACGTTAGTTTGAATATTGCCTCAAGGAGCATGCGTTGCCAGAGCAGGCAACACTATAAGGTCTTTCTAATCTAATTTCTTACTTGAATATGAATGCCTAGGACCTTTTTATTTTTTCTTTAAATAAGGTTCCTTGCAGGGGCATCCAAATGATTTGTATTCATCAGAGTGATGGGAGAGCTAACCCCTGCTGCTCTGAATGGAGATAAATCTAATAAAAGCAGCCTGCCTTCTATAAACTCGCAGGGAATGTTTTCATATCTCATTGAAAGTCAACACTTGGGAAAGAGACTTCTACACACATTAAAAGACAATCTCAAAACTTATTTTCGTTAATGTTTAATTCTAAGTCTGTATACTTAAAAGGGAAAAGTCGGGAGACGGTCAAGCAAACATATATATGAAAATCCCGTATGAAAGCCTGTTTCTCTGCATGTTATTTTTTTCAAGTAAAATATGTAATGTTAACAAAATAGTATAATAAAGCCTTGGAAGTCAAGAGATGTCCAGCCTCAGGCTTTGCATATTCTTTCACCCTTAGCCTGTCTCTCTGCAGATAGCATGGTCAGTAGTATCCTTTCCACACTCAGGGTAATAGTGGAAGTGTTTCATCATAAGAAATGATGCCAAGCCCAGTCATGATAGTTTCTCTATCATGGTGCATAACAAGAGTGTGAGAGTGCAGACAGCCCCTGAACTAAAGAGCAAAGGAAAGGAGGGCAGATCCAGCGGAGGACTCTCAAAGCACTGTAAACCTTCTCTTGCTAATTGGGGTCAATCACCTCCTCTCTTTGAAGTACTGGAGCTTCCGAAGAGGAGGTTGCAATCATGGATTTGGAAAAAAAAAAAAAACAGCTGTGGGAAGCATGTTTCTATCTCTGAAAGAGTTTCACTTCACTCTGGGGAGCAATTAGAAGTTTGAAAGGGAAGATGGAGAGAAAACAGGGGCTAATGAAGGGCAGGTTGCAGAGGAGGGCAGAAAATTTGTCCTCTCTAGTGCCTGATGTGCGTATGTTGGTGCCACCATGCAGACCGTGGGTCACAGGTTGTGCTGTTTTGAAGTTCTCCTCTGCAGCAGTTTATCCTCTGCTGAATGCAGTGGTTGTAATTCATCGCTTGACCCTGTACACTAGCTGACAGATACAGAGAGGATTAAAGAAAAGCAAATCTTGAGGCAGTATGAGAAGAGCCTTCTCTCCTGAGAGGAAAGGATTAGGGGGAGCCTGGAGAAGCCTGAGCTTCCCAGGAGGCTGGGCTGCAGCTTGGAGAGCTACTTATCACACACAGGTTCTCAGTATTGTTCCCTGTAAAGGAATGGGTACCTACTTATTATATGAGAAAATGGTGCCAGGGAGAGAGAGAAGTTTGGGGAAAGATTTGTTTTCACAACTGCCTAGCTTGCTGTGGTTTTGAGATCCGGGCTGTCTGGCGGACAGCTCAATCAATGGTTTGCTCCTAAGCAAAAAATTCTCTCCATCACCTACCTAATTTCAAATAGGATGTTATTTATTTATTTATCTATCTATCTATTTATTTATTTATTTATTTATTTATTTATTTTTGAGCAGCACTTATAGTTTTGGACTAGAGGTTTATTTTTGTTTGTTTTGATATTACTTATGAGTTTTTTATTTGTTGTCTTTTGTTTTTTGGGTTTTTTTGCTACTAGTTATAAAGAAGGTGAGGTATTACTTTGTGAAATAATATTTTGTCACCCCTGTGTATGTTCAAAACACTTAACGCTACAACATAGCCTGGACACTTAAGACTCAGCCTTTAAAAAAAAAAAAAAAAGAGAGGGGTGGAAGGACTGGGAGGGACAGAGGACCAGCAAGTCTGCTGTCTTCTACAAATGACAGGGAAGCCATACCCAGGATATCACAACAGTATGGCTCCTTAAACAAGGCCCAAGTAATAAGATCAATAAATATTCTGACACAGGACAGAGAAGTGTCTAGGGCTCCACCCCTAGACAAAGAACTAAGGATATCTAGTGAATGCTGAGAGAGGAGCAAATAACCCCTCCCAGGGATGAGTCTACTAATTGATTATTCAGATCAAGTTGTCATCTCTGAAATCATATACTCACAAGCCACACTGAAGGGATGTTGTCAGGTTATATTTACATCTATATGCATATATGTGTGACAATAATCAGAAAGAGCCTATTGATTTGAGAGAGTGAGAGGTGGCGTGGGAAGGAATGAAAAGACGATGGGGAAGGAGGGGAGTTGATATAATTATATTTCAATTAAAATATTTTAATTAAAAAAAACCTCAACAACAGTGAGCTCAATTCCCATAGTCCAGAAAAAGCATCACATCTATTCATTTATGAAACTGTCTTTGTGGGCAGAGAATGACGTCATTCCTCACAGGCAGCACTTAGACGTATTACAGAGCAGTTTTGGTGTTATCTTGGATCGAGCAGGTCCAGTCCGTAGTAGCTGAAGTGGTGGGAAGGAAGTCTAGCATGGGAGGTCAAATTCTGAACGACAGTCTCTGAGGCTCTGGTAGCTTGATCCAGAGCTTGCCCAGCACAGCACACTCTAGTGTTCCCAGCAGTGTGTCAAATTCAGATCCTGGAAACCAGAGTCAATGACAGGGATACTAAAGAATGTACAACTCAGGAAGTGCCTTTCAAGAGTGGTTACAAGAGAGGTCATATGCTCTGATGAGGAATACATTCAAAGGTGAAGTTGTCCTCCCAAGATACATTTGAATCTCCATTTGTACGGAAACCTGTTCTTGTCTGGCTGATCATGATTAATACAGGAGAAGCAGGACTTCTCAGTTTTGTTTTATGTGGATGAAGGAACATTTTGCCTGCATATGTGTCTGCCCCTCACATGTATGCCTGGTGGCCCCCGAAGACAGAACAGGACATTCATTGGATGCCCTGGCACTGGAGTTAGAGCTAATTGTAAGATGCCATATGGGCACTGGGCACTGAATCTGGGTCATCTGGAAGAGAAGTTTGTGTTCCAAAACACTGCACCCTCTCTCCGTTCCCCAAAGCAAAGCAAGAGTTTTAAAGATGAAGCACGGTTTGAATCGGGTGGTTTTATGTTTGTCAATTAATTACTTTTAATTTAAAGAAAAAGGAGAAACTGAGAAAAACTGGGCCAGGAACTAGGCTGAGTACTAGTGCTACAGCTTAAGGGTCAGAGCAGGTAATGGAACCAAAAGATAAGCTAGACTGCATGTTAGGAAATCAGGGCAGAAGCATGGGTCCTGGTAGGCTCCCAGATAGATAGGCTTAGATTCCAACAGTCACAGAATGTAAATATGTGTTTATCAAAATTAGACAAGGATGAGGGACTCCACCTTCAGGATTCATAGTGTTCAGTTTGTGCAACCGAAGAGGATTTTTTTTTGACTTTTTTTTTCAACTTTTATTAGATATTTTCTTCATTTACATTTCAAGTGTTATCCAGAAAGTTCCCTATACCCTCCCCCCTCCCGGCCCTGCTCCCCTACCTATCTG
>LR749535.1:671698-797981 GCA_902729485.2 Mus minutoides
TAGGCCATCCTCTTCTATATATGCAGCTAGAGACAGGAGCCCAGGGGGTACTAGTTAGTTCATGGTTATTCTTCCACCTATAGGGTTGAAGACCCCTTCAGCTCCTTGGGTACTTTCTCTAGCTCCTTCTTCCTTGGGAACCCTGTGTTCCATCTAATAGCTGACCGTGAGCTTCCACCTCCATGTTTGCCAGGCATTGATCTTTAATTGGTGAATAAATCCCTACAGTGATTGTACACAGGAACAGCTATAGATGCCTGAGAGGCTATCACTCTGGGTCATGTACACAGCTCTTCCCATTGCCCACCATGCTAGCAGGTGTTTCTGACATTTACAGCCTCAGAAAGGTGGGAAAAGAAAATAGGAACACTTGCCGAGTGTAAACCCTCACAGAGCCAGAGTATGTAAGATGTTAATATAATCTTCACCCTGTGCCATGCAACCTCGATTATGTATTCCAGAACAGCATAACTCCATGAAATTCTTGAAATCTCACGTTCTCTTTTCTGTTTTTAAAACAAAACTGTGCAATATTTCAAGGACTTATGCACAATCCTCGTATAGATATCCCACCAGGAGCCATCTTGTATGAATTCATGTTTGATCCTTGGCCTCTGATATTATGCTCTGAGCACGATGAAGCATGGAGAGTATGTTGTAGTTATTGACAGCATTGTTTGGCTTACTTGATGGGAAATAAAATCATTTCTTAAAGTCTTCAAAACCTCTGCTTGTAAAGACTGTGAGACTAGCACCCACCATCTTTAAGAAATATTTACTATTTTGTAAACTTGTAGACTGTGACCATCAGCACCTTAAGCATACATCATAATTTGTACAGATGTACCCAGAAGCAGTGGGAATGGATTCACTGCTAAGATGGTGCATAGTTCTTGTTGAGTTTAGTAATGCAGTGTTGGAACCATAAGCCTGGTGTGTCCAGAGCTGGTATTTCCATGGCTCCCAGATCTTTCTATCACCTCACCCAGCTCATGGAAGTTGGAAGACGGTTGTTGAACGTTAGAGTATTTCTGTTTTGTTTTATTTTGGTATCGTTTTTATGATAAGAGTAGGCATCCCGTCACTATCAACGGGTGACTTGCATACTCAGGCATAATCTTTTCCAATCTGAACACACTGATGAAGCAAAGCAAATGAGAAAGGAGACCATGAAAAGTAGGAATGAGTCAAATCACATCATCAGTAGCCAATAAATAAATACCAAGGATTCCTCCAGCTTCTCTGCTCCTCCATAACTATTAGTAAGTTGCCCTACTTAGCATTTAGTGCTAATTGCATCAATCTTTTATACTCTGTCTTCAAGGATCCTGAACCTTTGGAGGAATCTTTGGGCTAAATAACTGGCCTGTAAGATCTCTCTCTCTCTCTCTCCCTCTCTCTCTCTCTCTCTCTCTCTCCTTCTCCATCCCCCCCTCTCTTTCTCTCTCTCCCCTCTCCTTCTGTCCCCCTCTCTCTCTCTCCCTTCCCTCTTTTTCCTCACTCCCTCCCCTCCCTCTCTCTGTCTCCCTCCTTCTCTCTGTCCCCCTCCCTCCCTCCCTCATCCCCTCCCTCCGTCTCTCCCCCTTCTCTTTTTTTCTTTGTAGTCTATTTTTTTTAAACAATCGATGAGTGTTTTGTACAGAATCTGTTCTGTGTTTGGGTAATTTACTTTAGTTCTAAATATTTCTTCTTTCTGTCTTTGTTCTCTCATGCCATACAGCTGTATAGCTCCCAGGGAGCTAACAGTCACAGCTTTTCTTTGTAGCTTTGATAGATACAACTGCTTTGAAGTCCTTTCTTGCTGTGACTGTTGCAGTTTCCATCCTGAGAACAACTTAAGCTGTTATGTGTCGTGCCTTCTCTCACCATGAATAGACACGACCATAGAATTAAACTACTCGTGAGTGTGGAGGTACAGTGAGACTCTAGTGTGCCGAGAGAGAGGTAGAGGGTTGGTGAGATGGCTCTCAGGAAAAGTGCGTGCTGCACACACCTGAGAATGTGAGTTAACCCTAGAAAGAGAGAAAGAAAGAAAGAAAGAAAGAAAGAGAGAGAGAGAGAGAGAGAGAGAGAGAGAGAGAGAAAGAAAGAAAGAAAGAAAGAAAGAAAGAAAGAAAGAAAGAAAGAAAGAAAGAAAGACAGGCACAGCAGCACACTCCTGTCATTCCAACAATGGTGGACTGAGACAGGTGGATCCTGGGGAATTTCTGGCTTCTGGCTGAGCTCCAAGTTCAGTGAGAATTTATCTCAGAAAATAAAGTGGAGGACTATCAACCAAACTCACAGAATGGGTGAACGCATTCACACACAGAAAAATGAAAAAATGAAAGGGGGAGGAGAGAGAGAGAGAGAGAGAGAGAGAGAGAGAGGCATCAGCAGAAGGTATCTGCTAAAATCTAAGGTTCCTAAAATCTAAGGAAAGTTGATCCGAAATGTGGGATTCTAATTTAATATTTAAAATATGCTAAAATGCTATGTCTTCAAAGCTCTGGGTTACTTCTATCCTTAAGAGTTCCCGTGAATAAATAAGAGATATGCAGATGCTTCTGAGATTAGAGTTGATAGCATAGTTGTCAGAGGACAAATTTACATTAAGCGTATGATAATGTCCTGATATCTTTGTGATATCTGTCCTTGGGAAGGTGTTAATTATATTCTGATGCTGGTCTTTGTTTTTGGTATAGAAAACTATTGAATTTTGTGAGCATCATTTTTTCTCATCATTTTTATATGTAAAACATATAAAAAATTCAGAACCGACTGTCCTTTGCAAATTATTGTTAGATTAACAGAGATAACGTATATAACTGGGCATCATATGTATGTCATTTCTATGGGATATATTTTATGTGTTCGGTATCTCCCTTGACTCTTTCTGTTACTGTACTGTTCTTGAGAACCTGCCCTCCCCATATTGAAATTTGCCCAAGGTCACAAGTGAGTTGCAGAGACTCAAATCTAGTTCTTTCAGACTCAGCCTACTGTTTCTGTGTCACCTTGTCACCCTGCATTACAGCCTTTTGCCACGACACACTAGTGAGCTGGAGGTGGTTGTTCCTCTCAGTCCCTCACAGGGAGTCTGTTATCTGGAATGTCCTCCCAAATGTCTCCCTCCATTACTTCTCTGAAAGTCAGACTCATTTTGATTCATGCGGATCAGAGTGAGGCTCCCAGGGAGCCTGTATTCTTAGCCTCTAAACCTGATTTCTGCTCTGAGTAAAACATTACTGAGTGGCTATAAAAGGAATCTGCATCGACTGTGTTATACCTAAATATGAAAGGTTGGCCGTTCCTAAGGGAGGGGTATGAATTTAATTCAATCCCAGAAGTGAATGCAGGAGTTTTGAGACTGAATCTGAAGAAGGCAAGGTCTGCTTGTTAGGGTAATATGAGGGCCTGATGTTCTAGAGTCAGAGACCATTAATGTGTAAGCATCATCCCTACTAGTAGGGATGCTATAATCATCACCATCACCATCATCATCACCATCATCATCACCATCACCACCATCAGCATCACCATCACCACCATCACCATCACCATCACCACCATCACCATCACCACCATCACCATCACCACCATTACTATCACCATCACCATCACTACCATTACCATCACCATCACCATCACCACCATCACCATCACCACCATCACCATCACCATCACCACCATCGCCATCATCACCATCATCATCATCACCATCACCATCACCACCATCATCACCATCATATGATAGTTCCAGACTTTGAATAGTTCAGTTTGCCAAGAGTATTACTTTTCACAAGAAGTGCTATAAGTCTTTAAAATATGCTAAATATGTTCTTAAAACACAAGCTTACCTTTTCTTTCTACTGAATTTCTGTTTAAATAGCACAAGAAATGGAGACTCACAGATACAGTTACATAGCACTGTGACTCTGAGACTGCCTCTTAATATGATTATGTTATTGGAAAGCAAGGACTGGTGTCATGAATGTAAATACTCATAAGTGTACCCAAAAGTGAAATGCCTACCCATTTAGTTTATAGTAGAACAAGAGAATTACAGGAGGGGAGGAGATAGAGGAGAAGAAAAGAAAGTAAAAAAATAGCCCACTCATTTAAATGACAACACAAACTGACCAACTGAAATAAATTTATGTATTGACTAACTGCTGAAATTTTATATATGTGTATTTTTATATGTGTATATATTACATATTTAATTTAAATATATACACACATCTAATTTTATATATACATATATAATTTAGATATATATATATAATATGTACATATTATATACATATATATTCATATACATATGTATGTATATATATGTGTGTGTATATATATGAAATGTGGAGGGTACCATGTCAGCTTGATGTGGAATGCCACTTCAGCTACATAAGTTTTCAGAAGCATAGAAGTGGGTCCCATCTCCAGGGCTGGTGTAGAGGTGTTGCAGTGTTATAGGTAGGTGTTAACTGATGGTTTCTAAGGCAGCAGTTACCAGTGAGTGCTGGACTTGAAACCTCACAGTTGCTTGTGTGGACTCTACACTCAGCCACTAGCAAGGTTCCTCAGCTCGAAACCAAGCCACTCTAGTTCAAAGGACATTTTTATTCTACAGGACTAGGACAACAGAGCTATTTCTAACACACTCTCGCCTAGTACATCTGCCTGTTTGATGTGGTCTGATATATGTTACATTTGTTCAGACAATTCGTGACGCTAAAAGTGTCACACAAACGGATGACGACATCTTTGGTGCTTACTTGGCATTGTTTTTTTTGCATTCTAGAACTCAGATCAACTTCACGGTGGCCATTGATTTTACAGCATCAAATGGTGAGTGCTACCACCAGTGTCTGGTGTCCCAATTAAGTGACAAGTTTTTATTTTCATTAAAATTTCATATTATCTTTCTTTATTTAAATCTTCTACAACCGTCTAGACATGCAATGTGCACCGAAACTATCAAAAATACAACTATCAATACAGATTAATTAATTACATGTCGATCCACCTTATTATTATTTCATATTTTTTTCAAAGGAACACATGTTTTCGATGTTGTTAAGCCGCTTCTGTATCTGAACCACTTTTCCCAAGCATGTCTAACTATAGCTCCCACTCAGCCAATGTGTGTACTTACTCCTGTAAATGGGCTTCAGCCATAGTTTTTAATCACTATTAAACATCTCTTCATCTATTTCACTAAATAGGATTGATGGTTAATGTGTTGGTATGAACATTAATGATTCATGTAAAAATATTTTAAGGAGAGTCTGGAAAGGTGGCTCAGAGATTAAGAACACTATCTGCTCTTCCAGAAGTCCTGAGTTCAATTCCCAGCAACCACATGGTGGCTCATAACCTTATATAATGAGACCTGGTGCCCTCTTCTGGCCTGGAGGCGTACACACAGACAGAACACTGTATACATAATCAATAAATATATCTTTTAAAAATGTTTTAAGTAGGAAAAGTAATGGAAATTTAATTTTATTCCAAATCAAGTTTATTTTGAATGGAATGACTATTTGAATCGATTATATTATATCCCAAATTATTATTATCTTTTATCATTATTATCTTTTATTTCATCTATTACTATTTGTATGTGTGGATTTATAGGGTGCATATGTATGAGAATGAGTGGGCCCATGTCAGAGCCCATGGACAGAGGTCAGTGGACAACTCTCAGAAGTTAGATCTGTCAGTCAGTTGTGAGATCCAGGCTTACACACCTACCACTGTTAACCACTGAGTCATCTTGCAAGCCATCATTCTTTAATTTTGCCAAAAGCTGCCGTTAGTTGATATTTGCCTACAGTTGGTTTTTTTCCAAACTACCAAAGTTTACTTAGAACAGTTCAGCTTTACATGGCAAGAAGGCAGTGCAGTTTCATCAGAGGCTCCACTCAGGACTTTTCATCTCATCTTCTTCTTGAACCTAGTTGTATTCTGTGATGCTTATCCTTCAGTGACATCAAGCTGCTGCTGCAGCAGCAAAATGCAACTCCCTGACATACAGGATCACACGGAAGATGGATGCTGCCCTGTGCAATTGGGAGTCAGTCACTGAGATACGTTGCAGGATTAGGAATGTTATGTGTACTTTTAATTTACAGTATCTTCAGCATCCACTGTGTTGATAAGATAACTCCTGTCCCAGTTAGGGTTACTATTGCTGTGATAAGACACCACAACCCAAGCAAGTCTGAGGGAAAAGGGTTTATTTGCCTTGTTCCTCCGGAGCACTGTTTATCATTGGAGGAGGTCAGCACAGGAACTCAAGCAGGGCAGGAACCTACAGACAGGAGCTGATGCAGAGGCCATGGAGAGGTGCTGCTCACTGGCTTTTTCTTCACTGCTTCCTCTGTTTGTTTGTTTGTTTGTTTGTTTGTTTGTTTGACTATCCTGGAACTTACTCTGTAGACCAGGTTGGCCTCCAACTCAGAGCTCCATCTGTTTCTGCCTCCTGAGTGCTGGGATTCAAGACGTGCACCACCCTGCAATCAGCCTGCATTCTTACAGAACCTAAAATCACCAGCCTAGAGATGTGCCTACTTGTGAAGGGTTAGATCCTCCCACAACAATAAGTAATTAGGAAAGTGCCTTACGGGCTTGCCTACAGCCCAGTCTTATGGAGGCATTTTCTTAGTCATGGCTCCCTGATCTCAGTGGGCTCTAAACCTGTGTCAAGCTGACATAAAACAAAGCAGCAATGCCCTAGTGCGTGCTGAGGAGCCTCATTATGCCTACAGCTCTCCTATAGTCTCTTTACATTTCTCCTACACTAACCCACCTTACACATCAGGAACTAACCAGCATCCAAAATGCACCTAAACCCAACCTTTCTCCTGTTCAAGCTTACAGAGTTGAGCAAACCCAATTCTACAAAACAGTTTACTGACAACGCGTGTCGTGTCGGCTCATTCGTAGGAAAGCTGGAGCTCCAGTTACCAAGGCCAGATTCCACCAGCTCACCTCTTATTCTGTGTGTGCAAACTTACTCTTCAGCTTATGTCTTCAGAGAGTGATCTTGACTTGTGTCTATCAATTACAAAACCATACAAGTAGCCCTGCTTAAGTCCAATGGGTGGAAATAACTAGTCCTTGTCCTACTTGTGGATTTTAGGCCAACTAAGAGAACCAATTGTCTATTCAGCAGAAGGACACCACCACTGACACTCACTCGAGATAATGACAATCCAAACAATGTGTAACAAGCAACCAAATTAGCAGTCAAGAGGTCTACCTCCTTCACAGCTTATCTACTGAACCTCCACTCCGAGAAGCCTCTTGGATAGAGTCTACCAGATATTTAAATAGTAGTTACTGCCAGCCTTTCACAAGCTGTCCCAGAAAACAAAGAAGGAAGGGCCTCTGCAAAAAAAAAAAAAAACGGGACAATGACATCATAAAAAAAGAAAACTTAAAAAGAAAATCACCTTTCATAGACACATGTGCATAAAAATAGTGAAATAACTGAAGCCAGCAAAGTATGATATATCTTCTGCTCATCATCATTTTTTCTCCAGTTTTCTCATATTCACAGTACTACATTATATTACTCGAATTTTAAATATTAAAATTTTGAAAATGAACCTCTCCTATGGTACTGGGAAATCATTTGATATATTTCTGTATGTCTCTGGTATACACTTTCTAACCTTGCAGAGAAAAATCTATGAAAAACCTACGCTTAACATCACCCTGAAGGGTGAAAAACTGGATGATTTCTCTTGAGATGGGAAACAAGACAAGAATCTCTGACGTTTCCCTGTTCACATTGTACTATTGTTATACTATTGATGCTATTGTTATGGAAGATAGAAAAAATAATTTAAAATATTGATACTGGAAACAAACAGAAATGAAATGAAACTCTTTTTGCAGATATTCTGTATATGCAAAGTGCCAATAAATGCACTACAATGTTTTATAGCTAGTCATGAGTCAAGCAACACTATAGGATAGAAGATAAATACATAGAAATAATTGATATTATTTTCCTATACCTCATCAAGAAAAAAAAACACACAATGAAAATAGGAAGATAACTTCACCTATACTAATATTTTAAAAATTAAAATAAACAGGAATGCATTTAAAGTACATATAAATTTTATAAACTAAAGACTATATTTTCATAAGAATGTCAAGAGAAATTACATATCAAAATTTAAAGTTTTTCTTTTGGGTGGTAAGATCATCTTCCTCCAAGTGATTAACAATTTGATACGATATCAAAATCCAAAAGGTTGTATTTTAGAAAAGAAAAACTTAATTTATAAAGTTACGTGGTATTGCAAAGGTTTGAAAAAAATCCAAAACAAATGAGAAAGAAAAACACTAAAGGTGATTGGGTAGAAAAATAATAATATTTTTCACAAGTAGTTAGCCACGCAGAAAGGGATGAAAAATCAGATGTGCTCCAAGCCATTAATTGAAAAGAAAAGAAAAGAAAAGAAAAGAAAAGAAAAGAAAAGAAAAGAAAAGAAAAGAAGACAAAACAAAAATAACAACAACCAAAGGAAAAAAAAAACCCAAGAAATAAGAAAACAAAATGACAAAACACAGAACAGTCTTGATGGCTGTGAGCATGGCATCCAATTCCTACACATGACACCAAGGACACTATGTAAGGAAAATGAAGTGAATGGTATCCAAATTACAGCATTCATGTTGCAAATCATACTATCCAAAAAGACAACAAGCCCGAAGTATAGTAAGGTCTGTAAAAACTTTAATAATTCAATTAAAAGAACATTCAGAACTTAAAAGTAGGCAAATGGAGACAGCAAGATGGCTCAGTGGATAAAAGTGCTTCCTGCCAAACTTGAGTTCAGTCTCCAGAACCTGAATGGTAAGATGGAAAAAAGCAACTCACAAGTTGTCATCTGACCTACATGTGCACGCACACACACACACACACACACACACACACACACACCATGTCACATGCACAAACACATAAATAAATAAATATTTAAATATTTAAAATAAAATTAATTAAGAGTAGGCAAATAATCTAAACACACTCTTGCTCCAAATGAGATATAAAAACATTATTCTTGATTTACTTTGACTTCAGGGTAGGTAAACCAGATCTATAGACAGATACCATCCCACCTCCATGAAGATGGCAAAAACCAATTTGATGTCCAATATGGCTGAGAAATAGAGAAACTGGACCCTTCACAATACTGTGGGTGTTGATTATGTAACTGCTTTGGAAAACAGTTTGGCACTTACTCAAATTGTAGTATTCAGAGGCAGCGTATAAACCTGAAATTTCACTCCATGATATATATCCAAGAGAAATGGAGACATATAGCAAGAAAACACATATGCGAATATTCTCAGAAGCATCGTAGCCAAAAGTGAAAATGTAGGGGGGGGGGAGCGGGGGAGGGAAACAACCACTTGTTGACAGGCTTGTGAGACATGAAGTCAGACGTTCAGTCTGTGATGGATTCCTTGTTATTATAATCATCAATACTACTAGTTAAGCTCAATGTCATCCAGCAACGACCATTTTCCATCTTCGTAGGCATTGCTGAAGGCACAGGGCAGATTCTGACAAGGTCACAGACTCGAGGAGCTGAGTATTTTTAATTGGCAGTTTTGTGGAACAGAACAAAAGAGACACAGGGGCAGGGAAAGGAAAGGCAAGAAGAGCCAAAAGAAACAAGAAATAGTGTTCGCTGTTTTATGAGACATAACTAAAAGAGAGAGTGAATTCAGGACCGGGTGAAAGGTACAGAGGGAAAGATGGTATAGAGTGAGGAGCCAGGTCTGGACAAAGGTGCTGTGTAGGGACAGACAGAAAATGATAATTGTGAGTATTGGAACCTGAAATAAAAACTACGATATTGTCACAAATCTGTGGCCTGATAAGCTTAAGTTTTAATCCATTTTCTGTCCTTAGGAAACCCTGCCCAACCGACTTCTCTCCACTATATGAACCCTTACCAACTGAATGCCTATGGAATGGCACTGAAAGCTGTAGGAGAAATAGTTCAAGATTATGACAGCGATAAGATGTTCCCAGCCCTGGGTTTTGGTGCAAAGCTGCCTCCAGATGGAAGGATATCTCACGAGTTTGCCTTGGTAACGATGCATTAAAAGAATTTGAGGGTTTAAGAAAAACTCACCCGCCAGATATTTCAGTATTTATTTCAGTATTGATTTTTCTGTTTCTCCTGTGTAGGAATGTGTAGGAAGTCTTGTTGACTATAAACTCTATTTCGTTTTCATAATAGTTCACTTAGGAGAATGACCTTCATATAAAAGACAGATTATCAGTAAGTCTGCCTAAAGAACCTTCATCATACACAGTAGGTCTATTCTGGGTATTCATCACTACATGACAAATGTCCCCAAAAGTGAAGAGATATAAAATAACACAGGTGTATTAAACCCATTCTCTACGCATCAGGACGGAGATCACAGTATAACTGGATAAGTACAGTTGTTTCTATGCCCCTTTACCTGTTTGAAGTATCAGGCCGCAGCCTAGCTCAAGAATAATTTGTCTTAGCCGGGCGTGGTGGCACACGCCTTTAGTCCCAGCACTCGGGAGGCAGAGGCAGGCGGATTTCTGAGTTCAAGGCCAGCCTGGTCTACAAAGTGAGTTCCAGGACAGCCAGGGCTATACAGAGAAACCCTGTCTCAAAAAACAAAAAAACAAAAACAACAAAAAAAGAATAATTTGTCTTAAGGTGAAGTTTCTGAGCATCCATTCTGGATATTGGTCCAGATCCTCAGGTCTTGTGTGCATCAGGTGTTATGTGGCAGATGTATATGGTGATGGTTTCTTTGCCTGGGCTCATTATCTGATGTCTGAGATGGGACGGCTGAGGTAGCTGGAGTTGCCACTTACACACAGGCTATCACTGGCTTCATCCTAGTATAGCAGACTCGTAGCATTCAGATCTCCAACAGGTAGCCATGTTTCTTGGGTGTTATGGACTCTGGGACAGAACCTCCAGACCCATTAGATCACAAGCTTAGAAGCTCTAAAATGCTACACTATTTGTATGAAGTGAATTACTGATACCAGCACAGGTTTCAAGGTAAGGCAATTAATTCTGACTTCACAGTGGAAAGACTATCAAGGGATGTAGGGCTATCTTTAACTGATTATCCTTCTGAATGCCAGATAAAGGGAGTAATTATATTAAACTAAATGAAGTTATTAATTTTCCATGCAGAAGTCGTCTCCCCCTTTGAGTGTTATTATTCATTTCTCTTTCCCTCTCATTCTGGCCTCCTCTGCTTCTCCCATCTTCACATTGATACTGTGGAATCAAACCAATGTTGTATTACACTGTTAGGGATGGCTTAAAGAAAGTTACACCTAAACCAGATTCTTTAAAATTTAGTTTTATTTTAAGACAGAGATTGCTGTGATCTGAATGCATCTTGTCTAAAGTTCTAGTGTTGCCGGTATTGACGGAGCTAAGAGGCAAACTTATTAAGAGATGGCAGTTCAGAATACAACAGGATCATACCCCAACCTTTGTTTTTCTTTCTTTCTTTCTTTCTTTCTTTCTTTCTTTCTTTCTTTCTTTCTTTCTTTCTTTCTTTCTTTCTTTCTTCCTTCCTTCCTTCCTTCCTTTCTCTCTTTCTTTCTTTCTTTCTTTTGCTTTGTTTTTATTTATTTGTTTATTTATTTATTTATTATATGTTTTCTTTATTTACATTTCCCTGTCTCCCATCCAGAAATCCCCTATCCCATCCCCTCTCCCCCTGCTTCTATGAGGGTGTTCCCCCACCCACCCACTCCTGCCTCCCCACTCTGGCATTCCCTTACACTAGGGCATCGAGCCTTCACAGGACCAAAGGCCTCTCCTCCCATCGATGCTTGACAAGGCCATCCTCTGCTATGTATGCAGCTGTAGCCATGGAACCCTCCATGTGTACTCTTTGGTTGGTGGTTTAGTCCCTGGGAACTCTGTGAGGTCTGGTTGGTTCCTATTGTTGTTCTTCCTATCGGGTTGCAAACCCCTTCAGCTCCTTCAGTCCTTTCTCTAACTCCTCCCTTGGAGACCTAGTGATCAGTACAATGGTTGACTGCGAGCATCTGCCTCTGTATATGTCAGGCTCTGGCACAGCCTCTCAGGAGACAGCTATATCAGGCTCCTGTCAGCATGCACTTCTTGGCTTCCATAATACTGTCTGCATTTGGTGACTGCATATGGGATGGATCTCCAAGTCTCTGGATGGCCTTTCCTTCAGTCTCTGCTGCACACTGTCTCAGTATTTGCTCCCATGAATATTTTGTTCCCCTTTCTAAAAAGGACTGAAGCATCCACACTTTGGTCTTCCTTTTTCTTGAGCTTCATGTGGTCTGTGAATTATATCTTGGGTGTTGCCCCCTTCATGGTCTCCCCTCCAAGAGTTCACCCTCTCTCCTTTGCCTCCCCAACCCAGTTCTGTTACCCGTCCACCCACCCCATCTCACCACTCTCATGTCCTCCTTCCCTATGGGCATCAAGTCTCTACAGGATTAGGCACATGCTTTCGCACTGAGGTAATAGATGAAAATCCTCTGCTACACATGTGCTGAGGGCCCCAGACTAGCCCCTGTATGCTCTTTAGTTGGTGATTTAGACTTTTGTATCTCTGAGGGGTCTGGGTTAGTTGATACTGTTGGTCTTCCTATGTGGTTGCCATCCCCTTCAGTTCCTTCAATCCTTCCCTAACTCTTCCATAGCGGTCCCCAACCTCAGTCCAATGGTTGACTATAAGTACCTGCATCTGTTTTAGTCAGCTGCTGGTAGAGCCTCTCAAAGGACAGCTATGCTAGGCTCTAGTCTTCTTTCATCTTCATGGTTCAATTTATCTTAATTTCCAGGGGTTTCTGTCCCCAGGCTGAAGAAAATGAGTCTATACAATGCAAAAAGGACATTTCAACTTTCACAGCATTCTCTGAGATAGTATTTGGGTAATATGGCAGTCAATAGCTTTTAGGATGGCCCCCTCTCCAGTTGTTCAGGACCCACATGAAGGTCAAGCTGCACATCTGCTACATATGAGCGGGGGAAGCCTAGGTCCAGCCTGTGTATGTTCTTTGGTTGGTGGTTCAGACTCTGAGAACTCCAAGGGTCCAGGTTAGTTGATTCTGTTGGCCTTCTTGTGTAGTTCTTATCCCCTTCAGGCCCTGAAATCCTTTTTCCTATTCTTCCATAAGAATCGCCATTTCCATCCAGTGTTTGGCTGTGGGTGTTAGTATACACCTCTGCTATTAACCATTATTAAACTATAGCTTACAAGAGTACCCCATAAGTCTCTGTAAGATAATGTGTTTTCTCAATATATGTACATGAATATATAAGCACATGAATACATATGCATTCATGTGCACATATACATGTGTACAAATACATGTACATGCAAACACAGATGAATACATGCACACACCCATATTTGCATGCACACATATATGCCATGTGTACACACATACATATATCACACACAAAAGCTTTTATATGAACAGTTAGTCTTTTCTCATATATTTTCATGAGTATGTGTTCATTTCTATATTTCTATATTCATTCTTGCTTTTCCATTACATCACCCACACAATCTTAGGAAAAGTGACTATAGGGAGGGAATCATCGTTTTCTTCCATGAAGTAGTCCAGGCATCACATGACCAACATCATTTAAAGATGAGTATCATTTGGGGTTTTCATATGTCTCAGAGAATTAAAATCTTCCAGAAACTTAAAATGTCATGAAGTCACTTGGGTGAGGCGCAACAAGGGCTGGATCTAGTTTAAAGCCCAGAGAAAGAGTGATTTTGTTCAACTAAATGAGATTAGTGATTTCTTTCTATATAGTTCTCACCTTTGTGCCTAAGTTTCACCTTTTATCTCCTTTTCTGCTTCTTCTTAACTCTTATTCATTATTGAAGCCCAATCCATAAAACTGTCTACTGCTAAGAATGAACTGTTCATTATTTGACCTGTAAGCTCTCCTTGAAACCCAATTCAAAATTTCCAAGATAACCATCATAGCCTGTGAAATCTCCGAGAAGAAATGGCGGCCCTGCATGTTGTTAAAGAAACAGGAGCAACATTGATCCTAATGGTAATAAACCAAAGATAGTATTGCATAGTGGTTATATTCCCTGTTTTCAGAGCACTTTTGTTTTCCTGGATAAAATAAATACTAGTTAATAAGTCTTCTCTGACATAATATTAACATACATACAATATCACTCTAATCGATTTTAAGAGACAGAACTTGATCTCCTACAAACTTTGTTGAAGAAATTAGTTTTAAAATCCTTTTATAACTCCTGACAACTTAGTCATTAAGAATGAAATATAATCTTTGTAACAGCTAAAATATTTTAAGTAATCTGATTAATACAAACCATATATTCCTAAAAAGATAAGACTTTGCATTCCAATGCATTCTTATCATCCCAAGATGAGAGGAAATCTTGGGCCACTTCTTATGGCAGGAGAACTCATTCAGAAAGCAGCCTTTCAGCAATCCATGGTGATAAGCAGAACATATAGTGGCTGTCTTTCCACTGCCAAAGGAGGAAAGATGGTGACCTTGTTGTTTCATTTCCAGAGGAGAAGAAAAAGTTCTACAGAAATACAAGCCCCCAGTGGAAAGGCGAAACTACTGCTCATAAAACTAGCTTAGAACTATCCTAGTTTGTAAGTACTCCCTTAAGGCAGATATATAATACACTTTCTTCCATGCCTAAAATCAGTAATGAGTTTTAATTTTAATTAGCTTATCCCTTTCAAGGGAAAAGAGCATCATAAAATCTTATTTAATAGAAGATAAAGTAGGTCAGTTCAAAGCTGGAGAGATGACTGAGTTAGGAAAAGTGTTTTCTGTGAAAGCTTGAGGACCTGAGTTCAAATCCCTAGCCCCCATGTAAGTAAAATCACCAATAGAAAGCTGGGCCTACTGGTATACCCATAATCCCAGCACTGCACATAGAGACTGGAGGATCTCTGAGCCATGATAGCCAGCGAGGCTAGCAAGAAATTGTGATTTCTAGGATCATCAGAAAACCCTATCTCAAAAAATAAGATGAGTTGCTACTGTAAAAGATAACCAATATTAATATCTGGCCCAGACACCTGTGTGCATACACACACAGCCACACATTCACACCTATATACATCCAATCTAGGTAACATCCAATTAATATCAAAACAAACATTTGTGTGTTAAATGGTAAACTTGTATATTTTAAATTTTAGATGTGTTATATATTAATTTTCATAATGAAGAGATCTTTTATTATCTTACTATAATATCTTCATCCTTGATATTTAAATACATGTGTATGATATATGTTATTATATCCACACATGCTCACCTCTTCAAATTCCTTCATATCAACATGCTCCTCTCAACACTGAGGAAAAAATGACTGTCCCTCCCTCCGCAGCCATCAGCTGCCAATAGCTCCTTGGGGTCACTTTTGTGGTCTCTCTGTAATTCCTCGGGGTGACTTTTGTGGTCTCTCTGTCATCCATGCTGGGATGTTGACTGGCTTGAGCTTGTGAAGGTCTTGTGCTGGCAATTACAGCTGCAGTGTAGTGGTCCTGTTACATTCAGAGAATACTATCTTGAAGAAGTCCTCCCTCCCACCCCCAACCTCTGGCTCTTACAATCTTTCAACCCCTATTCTGTGTGGTTACCTTAGACTCTGGGGAAGGATATTTGATGTAAATGTCTCACTTAGGACTGAGCCATCTCCAGTTACTTATTCTCTGCACTTGGACCAGTAGTCACTCCCTGTATCAAGCATTATCTAGTGTGGAACTGGGGGGTGGAGAGAAGCTTCTCTGCTGAGGGCTGAGAGCTGCACTAGTTTGTGGGTATAAAGATAAATATTTAGAAGGAAATTTTATATTATGTCTATTTAACCAAATAACTGTAGTAAGCTCTCTCCAAGGGCTTGTGACCTTTCCAGGTTATGGACAAGGTTTGTAGTAGTAGGTGTGAAGTTCCCTCGTGTAGATCAGCCCTTATAGCCAATCTAAAAGCAGGTGGTTACATCCGTAAGTGTAATACCACTATTACATCAATTGGTATATCTTACCAGGCCAGTTGTTACTATAGCTTGCAGAGTTCATAGCCAGATAGTAGTGGGAGATTGTGTTTGCACTCTCTGATATAAAACAAAACAAAACAAAACAAAACAAAACAAAACAAAACAAAACAAAACAAAACAAAACAAAACACATACACTAAAGAGTCAAAGCCAGGTTCTCCATATTGGAGAGCGTGTCTAGCATTTGGTTTTTCTGGGTGGTGTTTTTAAACTAGTTTTGTTTGTTTTTCATTTTTGTATTGGTCACTTTTCTGTTTCTGTGAAAAGACACCGTGATCCAGGCAAGTTGGAGAAGAAAAGATTTATTGGAGGCTTACAGTTCCAGAGGGATAGAGGTCAATTACTATCATGGTGGGGAGGCATGGCGACAGGCAAGCATCATGCCGTGACAGCTCCCATCTTAAACTATAAAGAGAAAGTAGAGAATAGCATGTGGCTTTTAAACCTCAAAGCCTACCTCTAGTAACATACTTTCAGCTTACCTAAGCTTACCCAAACAGCGCCACCAACAGGGGACTGAGAATTTGAACATATGAGCCTGTGGGAACATTTTTATCAAGGCATTGCAGTTTTAAAATACTGTATGTGTTAATTAATGAAAATATTTAAAATATATATATAAAACCGATAGGGATGAGTGAGAATAAATCCCTTGTTAATAAATAACAAGATTGAAGGTGTTAATCACATCTGGCTTATTTTCTAAGCTCCCGTCTTTCAGAAGCACTGGCTGTTGTCATAAATGGTGACATGAAGGGATTAAGGGATCAAGTCCTCAAGTCAGACTTCCTAGAGTCATGGTTTATACCTCTCTTGCGTTCTGTGACCTTGGATAAACTAACACCCCAGTATTTCCATTTCTTTATGTGTTAAATATAACAGCATGTTACTGACCATTTTACCCATAGTTTTATACTCCAACCTTTCAGTTTATAGAATTCAATAAGCTTCAGTTGTACATGTTCAGTCATTGTGACCTTCTGGGAAGAAGCATGAATACTAGAATTGCTGATGTTTAAATATGTTTAAATTATTGATGTTTAACATTATGGTTATTATGTCTTTGCATTTGTCTATAATTTTATGTATCCCCCACTTTTGGAGGTGAAGCTAAATTGTCCTTACTTGCGAAGGCTCTTTGTGCCTCAGTCTTAGCAGCTAGGGTGGAGGAGAGACCATACTGAAGCTACTAAGACTTTGTCTGCTTTCTTTGCTTAGTCATTCTGGGGAAGTTGGCTGCCATGTCATTGGAAACAACCCTATGGCACATTCATGTGCTTTTTACTTTAGCTCACATCAGGCTTCCGGTTGTACCCTGGCACAACCTCATGCACTCTCCTGTTACAGCACAACCTCATGCACTCTCCTGTTACAGCACAACCTCATGCACTCTCCTGTTACAGGACAGCTTACCTTAGCTTCTCTGGGATTCCCACATATGGAGGAGACGAAGATTTCTGTTTGGTGCCAAGATAGAAAGGAGTAAATGCTGTAGAAAAATTTAACCCCAATCTGGAATTTCTACCCCAGTTAAAAGACACACATACAACCTTTATATTTACAATAAGCCTTAATCAGCACAAGAGCTGGGCAGATACCTATCCCCTATGCTATTATGTCTATTTCTCAGCCAATCATTCCATTATATAATTTTCCTCTGGGCTGCTCTTAGCCCACCCAGATGGCCATGTTTCATGGCTCACCTAACCTGTGGTAGCTTCCTCTTCCATTCGCCTTCATCTCCCCCTTTTGGTTCTGACCCCAAATCTGGGAACCCTAAACCCTGCCTATATCTCTTCTGCCCAGCTATTGGCTTTCAGCATCTTTATTCACTAATCAAAAATAACTTGGGGGCACGGTCACATAAAGTCACTTGGGATTCTCTCATCTCTGGGACAACCAGGATTTGGGGCACCGTACTTAGCATTACAATACAAAGCAAAAGACCAAACCTCAACAGGCAAAGCACTAGAAAGAACCCAGTAGATAAGAAATCAGTAATTAACATGGTCTTACTTGAATAACTTGTGAAATGTGGACCAGAAACTAATCTTGACAGTGCCTGGGCATGGGTGGGGTGAGAAAGGAAGAATGTGCTCTCCATGCAGGCACTGTTCCCAGAAGAAGGACTTGCTATTAACCAGCTCCATTTACTTGAACTACATGGATATCCTCTTTGAATCTTTCTCTTCTTTTTCTACTTCTCACTTCAAGTTATATTTCTTATGGCCCTTCCTCTGGGGATAGTAAGGTGGCTGTGGCCTGCAAATATTTTTCAAGTGAAACCAAATTGATAACATTTACTTTTTTTTTCAGATTGCAATACCCGATTACTACCCATATTAAATTGGGAAAATGTAGACTATGTTAAGGATACAGATAACTAACCACACAGAGAAAATGCAATTATCTTTAATTTTCTCCTTTATAGATTTTTAATAAAATCTCTATATGTACATAAACTTATGTGGAATTGAGATACCTTTGATTTTAAAATGTCTAATGTGCTTCTCAAGTCATTTTGAACTTTTATACCATCTCCTCAAATTATATATATATATATATATATATATATATATATATACATTTTTAGATCATAATGTAATATCTATTGTTGACTAGGGAATTCACCAGTGTGTGGGGATTGTTACTATAAAATTTTAAGTTCAAATTATCTTTCTGCATGTCAGTGTGTATTAATTTATCTTTTTAGCTGGTTTTCATGCAGACTAATTGTTTTGTTATTTTTGCTTTTTTTACTTTTTTTGGCCCATACCTTTCTACAAGAACGGCAACCCTCAGAATCCTTACTGTGATGGCATTGAAGGTGTCATGGAAGCTTACTACAGAAGTCTGAAGTCTGTCCAGTTGTATGGGCCAACCAACTTTGCCCCCGTAATAAACCACGTAGCAAGGTAAGTAGAGAGCCGGGCAGGTGTTTGTGCTAGTGCAGGCTGATATACTGGATCGTTCTGAAACTACCCTATCCCGGTATCAAAATTCCAGGACCCACAGGTCTACTGCTCATCGCCTCTAAGAAAACTAAGAGGTAGATGAGGGGTGATCCCCACCAGGGAATCAACAATGCTTTACAGAGAACTTTACATCAGCTTATGTTTTAATTATTGATTTGTCTATTTGTTTACATTCTAAATGTTGCCCCTCCCTCTCCATTCCCTGTCTTGAAGTTTCTCCCCCAATCCCTTCTCCTCTTTACCACTGACAAGACACCCCCCCCACCCGTATCCTCCCATCCTACGGCATCAAAGCTTTGCAGGATTAGGCACATTCTTTCCTACTGAGGACACGCTGGCCCTCTGCTACATATAGGTTAGGGGCCTCAGACCAGCCGTGTATGCTCTTTGGTTGGTAGCTTTGTCTTTAGGAGTTCCTGGGAATACTGGTTAATTGACACGGTTAGTCTTCCTATGGGGTTGCCATCTCCTTGAGGGCCTTTGATTCTTCCCCTAACTCTTCCACAGGGTCCTCAACCTCTGTCCAGTGTTTGTCTGTGGATATCTGCATCTGTCTCAGTCATCTGCTGGGTAGAGCCTCTCAGAGGGCTGCTATGCTAAGCTCCTGTCTGCAAGCACAGCATAACATCATTAATAGTGTGAGGGATTAGTGCCTGATGATGGGATGGGTCTCAAAATGGGTCGGTCAACTGATCAGCCATTCCTTCAGTCTCTGCTCCATCTTTTTCCCTGATTTCTTTTATGCAGGACCAATTTTGGGTCAGAAGTTTTTTAGGTGGGTTGGTTTCCCCATTCCTCCACTATGGGTCCTGTCTGGCTACTGGAGGTGGTCTCTTTAGGTTCCATATTCCCGCTGTTGGGAATTTCTGCTAAGGTCACCTGCATTGACTCCTGGAGCCTCCCTTATCCAAAGTTTCTGGAACTTCCCATCCCCCACCTCTAGCAGCTACATATTTTCACGTATTCTCCTGACCCTCTGAGATGCTCTCCTGTCTCCCCCCGATCCTGCCTGATCCTACCCCACTATTCCCCTATCCCTCCCCTCTTCACCCATGCCCCTTCCTCTGTCACCTCAGGAGAAGCATGCACCAGGTTATATTAGGACCTGTCCTTTCCAACCAAAGAAAGTGTTTTCTTTGAAAATAATATGTGAGTGCAAACACATTTAATGACGATCTTAAAATGTCTAACTTATTCATATCAATGTCACGTCCTGAGGTGGCATAAAAATAGTGAGAAAATCCCATTAAGGCAAGTGAAGCACTTTCTTTCTGGTATATAGGGGGCATGTTCTTTCAACCTCTCTGATGTTAATGTAGAAGCTAATTTTATAAATTCCCAGAACTCTGCTGGTATATAGTACACGTTACTGAAAGAAGAATTTGCTCATGAGTCAGACTGCCCTTTCTGGGGAAAAAAATGTTAAAACATAAACTCTATTTATACATATTGATGTTCCATTAGCACGTAAATGAAGTAGGTGTCGCTTTACAAATCCCTAAAAATTCTCTGAACATTTGGTTTTCCACCACTCTCCTCATTACATATGACCAGAAAACTAGTGTATTCTACTTTACATTACATGGGATGTAGAAAAATACACGAAGTGTATCTCAGCAGTCAGGGTTGATCCCAGAGTGACAAGAGATGGATTAGGTCACTTCCCCACTGTGACTCTTGTCTTGAACTTCTCAAACACGTCCTTCAGTGATTTCTGTTGAAGTAAGAAATCTGCATTTCAACCTTATCTGTTCATAACAACAAACACTGAGTTTTAATGAAATGGCACTTAATTTCTGCCACCATTTTCTCCAAAAAAAGAAACAGTGTGGTTCTCCATTCTGTTCCAAAGTCATTCATGTCTCAATCAACTATTTGGTCATTATTTATAGTTTGAAATTTATACTGACTTACTAACTTCCCTATAGGAGAAATGTTTCATTTTAGATCATTCTAGTGGATTGATAGCTGCCAAGAAAAACAGGATCAAAAACATATTGGTGAAAAAAAGTTTTAATTAATTCCCTAACACTACCACAAACATCAGTTTTTAATAAAAGAAACATAGAAGAATGACAGAATTTATTTTATATGGATTCATGCCTAGTTATAAATATGCTAATCAGTACTTATGAGTCAGTTCTGTGTTTTTTATTTCAGTAATATAAAAGTTAAATTTAGATAGAAAAATTTATGTTTCTACATTTCTATATAAAGCACAATATTGGACTAGGGAGATATGAAGTTCTTGCTTTGCATGTATGTGGTCCTGAATGCTAATGTCTAGAACCATGATCATGTCTGCAACCCCAGTGCTAAGGGAGGATGGAGAGACTAGAGGATGCTTGGTATTCATTGGCCAGCATCCTAACAATCCAGTGAACTCTAGGCTCAGTGAGAGATTCTGTGTCAAATTATACATGAGCCAAATGGTTGAAGATGACACCTGACATCAGTCCCTGTTCACTTCCAAAGGTGAGCGCACCTCACTCACTCACACAAATAACCACACACATGCAGAACAAAATAAGATCAATTAAATGAAACGCAATAAAACAACGAATGTACATCAAGCTATTACCATGTTTATGCATTGCTCGACACTTTCCAAATCCCAAATATAGGAGTTATTCTTAGCTAAAGGTTTCAGCTTCTTTATTAAAAAACAAGGCCATTATCTAATAATCATTTATTATTATACATAAAATGGGAGAAAAGAGTGAAAGTTGGAGTTTTATGACCTTTCTTTCCTGGGCAATAGGAAGTTCTATCTCACTACCTTTTAATATAAATATCTTAAATAAATGCTTTTCCCGTTTTTTTACCTTTAAAATTACGTTCAATTTTAGTTCTAATATTTTATTAAGATAGGTAATTTCTGGCTGATTGAAAATCATTGTCCTAAAATGTCATCTGCTGAAAGACAAAACTATTTGTTTCTTTGTTTCAAAACATCCGCATGGTTAACATATGCATAAGATCTGTTCATATAGCTAGGCAGTGGTGGTGCATACCTTTAATCCCAGCACTTGGGAGGCAGAGGCAGGTGGATTTCTGAGTTCGAGGCCAGCCTGGTCTACAGAGTGCGTTCCAGGACAGCCAGGGTTACACAGAGAAACCCTGTCTCCAAAAACCAAAAACCAAAAACCAAAAAAAAAAAAAGAGAGAGAGAGAGAGAAAAGAAAAGATATAAAGATCTGTTCATACAAAGGTTCTTTAAGATGTCTTCTATAGTGAATACACTTCAGCAGTAGACAACAGCATCCCATATAGGAAATAACACTCAGCAAGTGCTAACTGGAAGTTAGCGTGGACTCAGGCGCTAGAGTGCTTGTCTAATATACATGAAGCTCTATGTATATCCCCAGCACCTCATGAACCAGGTTTGGGGTACGTGCATTTAATCTTATCTCTTGGAAAAGGGAGCAGTAGTCCCGAAGGCTTAGATAAGTCTCAGGTGCATATAACAAATTTGAAGCCAATGGAGATGCATTACATCATATCTCTGGAAAAAAGTGTCCAGTAGCTGATTTCTGATATGCTAGTATCAGATGTCATCATGAAAGCCTATTTGTACCTAAGTCAGAGCAAATACATATCCATTTCTTGTGTGTTTGTTTGTTGTATTCTTCAAGAGTATGTTTCCTGGATGAGCGGCAGCTTGGCAGTTTATTATAAATATCTATTAGGATTTTTAATTCTTTTTGAGGATTAGCAGTTTTGTACACTTGCTCGGTTTTTGACTGATTTCTAGGTATCAAAGTGCCTCTGAGATAATAATGGGTTGTCAAAAAAACTTGAAATAGAAAAACACAAAGAAATCAAATTCACAGCATTTGTGGTTCTGTATTCATGTGGGCACTTCACACACCCTGTTTCCAATTTTGTGCATACCCAGAGGTTTTTACTCAGTATGGTCCAAGGAAGGTCTCAAACACCATAAAAATGCATCTCAACATCTCTTGATGCCTTATGTTTGTCTACATAAAAGCACCTTGGTCTGACCTCAGAAGGTTCCATTGTCTAGCTACCACCTACTAGCCTAGCCCTGTTTCCCTCACAGAGAAGTGCTGTCATTGCTGGACATCATGGTCAGCCATCTTCCCCACATAGTGAATATTAGTGTAACTCTGCTCCATTTCCAATTTGGCATCTTGCTGTTTGTTTGTTTGTTTGTTTGTTTGTATTGAACACTGAGAACATTGCAGGATCTAGATAACCAGTTAAAATTACTTTTAACTTGTTCGACACTGAAATTTTAATTTTGAAGTTGCTGTAATTAATCTCAGAATCATCTGGGAAGTGCATTACGTCTGATCCCTTCCATCTGTGTGACTAGACAGTAAAATCATAGATCATGGATCAGGAGTCATTGTTGAGGGGATGACATCTCTGGCTATAATCTCTGTACCTTAGCATGGATTTATTCTTAGTCTTCGCCATAGCTCCAGGAGGTATCAGCACTGCTTCTATTCTTGCCAGCCCCCTTGGTGGATTCAACATACATGTGTAAAGTGATCATTTGTGTGGACTAAGACCCAATATCCATAATAACCAAGCCCAAAGTCATGTGTTGCTATACCTCGTACCTTTGACTTTAATCTCTGCCACAGACGTTAAAAACATGCAGAAGGTTGGAGAGGCAGTGGTTAGAATGCTGGCTGCGTTCAAACCCTGTGGGTTTGATGCCTATCATGTACATGGTAACGCACAACCATTTCTAACACTAGTCCCAGTAGAGATGGTGCCCATTGTTGGTATCAGTGCATAGATACACATACAGGCAAAACATCCATACATATTAGATAGATAGATAGATAGATAGATAGATAGATAGATAGATAGATAGACAGATAATACAAAGAGTAAGCAGAGGTGGAAACAAAACACACCTCCCCATTTTTGCAGGGTCTCTTGCTCGCTTCCTCACAGAGGAACTTTGGGTGGCAACTTTGTAACATAGAATTTTCTCATTTTATTGATGAAATGTTTAAATGTGTGTCTGCCTTTACTCAGTATTAATCCCAGCACTTGGGAGGCAGAGGCAGATGGATTTCATGAGTTCAAGGCCAGCCTGGTCTACAGAGTGAGTTCCAGGACAGCCAGGGCTATACAGAGAAACCCTGTCTCAAAAAAACAAACAAAAAACAAACAAACAAACAAACAAACAAAAAGGAGGCACAATCCATTGTAAGAATGATAATCTTATTATTTAAATAAAAAAAAACCAGTGAATCTCTTATCTTTTCTTCATGCCTGCTGTGTTCCTGTGTGCTAATGAAAAGCTAGAAGAATACTTCACAAGTCTGAGTGAGCCATATCTAAACTTTTATGTAAAATGCACTAGGAACCAGGAGAGAAACTTCAGATGAATATATTTAAATCCTGCAATTCTGACAAAGCTAATTTTTCTCTCAAATGTATCATAGTAATATTAACATATAAATTATAGATTGGCTGTACTCCAGAACAGGTAATGATATGGCTTTAATGAGAGCTTTAATTATCCAGTTCACTGAAGGCTCCATTAGGACGGAAACTTCTGTAATATAATTTGATCTCCTTGTTGCTTCCTGAAAGGAGCCTGGAGTGTGGCCCACCAAAACCTTCCTTCTTCATACCCCTGTAACATATTAATTGTTTTTATCCTAAGTATTTAATATTTTTACAAAGAGGCTAAATTAAAAAGATTGGTAGTATGAGAATGATTTTTGTCTGAAATTTAGACTTACTCTCCAAATAAAAGATGCAATTATAGAGCAAATGACAGAAATAGAGTGGTTTCAAAACATTAATTTTCAATTAATATTCTAATTAAGCACCAGAATAAACTGGTCAGCTCTTATATAAAATACAATTTATCATAACTTTAAGTATATCAAGCCTTCCAAACATACACATACTTTTATAATATTAATTATGAAGTGTTAAAATTTTCTAAGTATTATGAACAGCTAATTTTCTATGAATTTTAAGATGAATGACAAACAACAGAGACATTTTAGGTTTGCTGTAATCTGCTTCAGTCTCTGTCCCCCTCTCCCTGTCTGTACATACTGTGAGCACAGCCTCTCTGCTGAGGGAGATTAAGCCTGCTAAGCCATTCAGAGTGGGAGTTTACATTCATAAAACACCACTTCTCTAACGGGCTAGAAATGGTCCATTTTCAGCAGCTTTGATTTGTCTGAAATAGAGTGCGGTGTGCTTCTAAATGCTTTCCTATTAGTATTTCCTGTACATCACGTCTCACATTAATCACACAAAATGTAGAACTCTGCATTGAATTAGAGTTGGTAATAGGTGCTTTTTCTTTTTGTTAAAGATATGACTGTTCAGATATTAAATACTGAATTCCAGCTGGAAACTGTAATATTGCAGGGTTTTTTGTTTTTTGTTTGTTTGTTTTGGTTTTGTTTGGATTGTTTTTGTTTTTAAGTAGAAAGGATAATGTGTTTCTCTGTTTGGAGGTTGTTCCCATTGATTGTACTGATGTAGAATCCTTGGTGTTCGTGGTCTGTGGCTTCTGCAAGTGTCAGGGAAGAAGCCCTGTCAACATTAATCTTATCAATAACATGAGTACAGACTAGTTTCATTTGTACCTAAGAAACTTGCAAATATTCTACCAAATCGACTCCAATACGACATATTGTTTTCTCCCAAGACACTCAAGCAGGATCAGAATGGTCCCTCATGGTAGAATCAATTTCCCACTCAGTATAATTTTTAAATCATTTTCTCTGTAGTCTGGTTAATTTTTCTAGAGACACAGGCCAATGTTTTCTTCCCTGTCTCCTATGAGCTATGTAAGACTCACTTATTACTGGACATGAACTAGTTTATGTGGCCAGCTCTAGGCCAGTGAGAGAGTCAGCACAGGTATGCCACTATGCACACTTAGAAACATGCACACATCTACACACACACACTTGTACACATGCACACTTAGAACTGTGGATATATTTTCTATTTGACTTTTTATTGAGTGGAGGCCCTATAACATATAAAAGGATTGTTTCAGTGTGTACGTGTCCATAACATTTAATATATTCATCAGAGTGAAACGCACCATTACCTTTGTGCAGTTCAAATTAATAATTTAACCATTGCTTAATTTACAAAATGCTGTTATATACTGAGTACCATGCTTATGGTTTATACATATAATAACAATTACTAACATAATAAATATTACTGTGACAAGTTTCAAGAAAATCAAGCTCTGATGTCTTAATTTTTCAAGAGCTTAAACATTATTAGTTGCTGTCAGAATATGTCTTTTTAAAACCTATATTCAAATCTTACTTTAGAGAGAGAGAGAAGGAAGGAAAGAAAGGAAGGAAGAGAGGGAGGGAGGGAGGGAGGGAGGGAGGGAGGGAGGAAGGAAGGAAGGAAGGAAGGAAGGAAGGAAGGAAGGAAGGAAGGAAGGAAGGAAGGAAAGAAGGAAACAAACTCGATTCTGGTAAACTTTGTTAGTGAAACCACTTCTAAGGCAGCTAAATATTTCTATGTCCTGACAGGCACCAACACTGCCATTAATTAGGTTGGTCATTTCAGAAAAATATGTACTTAAGTTTGTATATCAGAGGCTTCCGGTGTATGCGTAAATATTTTGTCTTTAATAGAAGGCTGGTTTGGCCGTGCGGTGCGCATCTGGAGGTCCTCGTGTTCCACATGCTGTTCTTACCTTCCTGCTGTCTTTCAGATACGCATCCTCTGTAAAAGATGGCTCCCAGTACTTTGTGCTCCTCATTGTGACGGACGGTGTCATCTCAGATATGGCTCAAACTAAAGAATCCATAGTTAATGTGAGTAGGGCCAGGGTCTCTGGCTTCGTGACAGCACAGTGCCACTTGGGTTGAGAATGGAATCTATTTTAGTTGACTTCATGGAGAAACAGAATGGCCACACCATTGCCAATGATGCCATCCTTAACTTATCCAGGAACAATCCCACATTTATTCCAGTGCTGCATGAGGATCGGAGAGCAGGGGTTACCTTGGCTGATAAGATTTATTTGGTTTTTAAGCAATTGACTGGTTTGTACTCATGCACACACTTAAGATGAGGATCTATCATGACCTAACGTTCCGGCTCCATGAAAATGATGCTAGACAATCTTTCCTTCTCCACTTGGTTTACCATCACCCTGCGCATCACAATCCCAGTTGTGTTTTGTTTATTAGTGATGCTATCATCTTCTTTTGAAAATTAGCTATAAAATCTATGCTTACCAGATGACGGGTCTGCTAAATTATATCAGTTTACCCATCTTTTCTATGCCTAGGGTTGGCATTGTTTGGAATAGAGTCATATTTAATTAGAAGTGATTTGAATAGCTGATTGCTTGTCAGGCCTCACAGTTTTAGTAACAGGGAAATTGTTAGTTATTTAGTAGGAGAAAAATAAGTATTTTTCTACATGAGTATACGTAGGGAATACTTTTCTGCCTACACTTACATTCAATTTTCTGTTTCCTTTCTAGTTAGTGCCATAAGTTTGCACTTTAGTATACTGACTTAAATAACTCATAATTAGCTAAAAAGAGGCCCAGTACTAAGAAAGAGTTGTCTGCAGGTCATCGACTTCCCAGCACAAGATGGTCCCTCTGAGTGCACTGTGCATCTGCTACTGATTCTAACTGTTGAATTTTTTAAAGAATAACATTTATATTTATTTATTTTTGTATATGTGTATGGACAGGAGATTAGAGGAAAACTTGAAGAAGTCAGTTCTCTCCTTCCCTCACGAGTCCTTGGGCTCATTAGTCCTTTAGGTTCTGTAGTAAGAGCCTTTACGACTGAGCCGTCACCCCAGCCCCATCTCACAACCTTAAACCGAATATAATTTAAGTACTTTATATGATGAAAACCATGTGGCAACATCAAATATTCAGTCTCAACAGTTCATAGATCCTTAATGCATGAATGAGTAATGTTAAACATAGCTTAGCTACCATTTGTTTGCACTTGCTAATTCACTGTAAGAGTTGGTTCTGATAATGATTCACTATGATAATTACTTCCGATAACAATTTGACTATGTTATTAAGAACTGTCTTAATGAACATCTGTGGAAATGTCAGAAAATCAGGAGATGATTTTCTTTTTTTAAGTCCTTTTAAAAATAAAATATTAGTATTTCAAGGACTTGCAAATAAAAAGTAAAATTAGCCAGATTCAAAGTCCACAGAAATGTTTATATATGTTTTCCTTTTTTTCTTAAGAACTAAATGTCTTCATTAAAATCTAATTGTGGTTTTCCTCCTAAAGGCCTCAAAGCTTCCCATGTCAATAATAATAGTAGGTGTGGGACCTGCAGAATTTGATGGTAAGTAGCAAGATTTCAGTGGTATTCTTCTACCATTACATTTTTGTCAGCTTGACCTGTGTAAAGAGTCTGACTGCGTTTATGTAGAATGTCCTTTTAGGTATAAATATAGCTCACACACAAATTAAGAACTGCCATTGGGTAAGACAACTCCCTCTCATTTATACATTAATTGAACATTCACCTCTGGCCTTTTATCAGTTTGTACCTCAAAATCCTATGTGAGACTGACAGAGTAATAAATTGAGATTTGGTTCCTAAGGCAAACAACACTCTGGGGAAGTACATTTCGTGGGCGAAGTGTCGACAGCCTTTAAAGAACAGTGATAAATTAATGAATCGTTATGTTGCGAGCAGAAATATTAACATGTACACAATATGCTAATTGAATGTGATTCCAGTCTCTGGCTAGTTGATAGAATTATCTTTATAAACAAAGAGCTCCACCATGGGAGAGAACCGTACAGAGGCAGTGGAACTGATCTGATTATATGGACAGATACTGGACGGGCTGACTGAGGCTCAGCCTTTCAAAGGCCAGTTAATCTACACCCTTTTCTGTAACTAGTGACCTGAGCAAACATGTTTAAAGATGGTTTGTTACTGGTCGCCTGGCTAATTCCCTTTAAGGGACACCATGGAACTGCAATTGATCGGCAGCATTAGCTTCTACATGGTTAGTTATATTTACTAAAAGTGGCCATTTATTTAGCTTGAGACTTGGTCTTCCTATTTCTAAAGCCCAAGTCTTTCAGTCTTAACTGCTGCTGGGTCTGCTACTTTTCGCTCTAGTCATTCAGATCTGTTCAACTGTAGATATACACTGCCTCTTTAGAGTTGCAAAGGCTATGGCATCTTCTTCATAGTCAAATTTGACTCATGATAATCTGCATTGGCTAGTGGTGGTGGATTGTGATTCCCAATATCTATCAACTGCAAGTTAAAATAGCTGATAGGTTCTCCTCTGGTACATGTTGCTCAGTACTGTAATGGTGTACCACTCATGAGTACGTGGCAGGCTGACAGGCCTGGTGGAAGTCCCATTGGTCAGCTTTTGTTCTGTAAGAACCCATTACACTGATACAAGCGTTCAAAGCCACTGGCCCTTGCTGGTGTCAATTTCTGTCCATATCCTTTCATGTAGATTGGCACAGTAGTACTTGGGCACTACCCTCACTCCAAATCCAAAGCTACTTGTTTTCCCTATTTTTTCCCAGTGAATTTGTATGGGGCTGGGAAGCAATAAGTCATCACTTCTCTCCTCTATCTCCATAAGTAACTAAAGGAAAATACAGAGGAATTAGTCATACCAACCGGTAAAGAATACATTTCAACCTGTAGATGGGAACAGATGTTCCATCGTTCGATGGCTCTGACTCTCTTCCTAAGCATCCCTGCTAGATTTCTGTGGAGCATTAAATACTATGAAACACTGTATTCCCTCAGAGACTAGCTGTCCCTGCTCTGAGAGGCAGATGGCCCTTGGAGTCCAGCAACGTTCTGGGGAGTAGCCGTAGTGCCTCGTGGATGCATGAGAGAAGTGTGTAGGCAGAAAGGGAACTTGGCTTCCTGGTAGACTCCCCAACTCTTAGAAATCAGAGTGCTATTATTCTCTGAATATTTTAAGTATGGAGTTAGGGTCCTGCAACACCTAGTTTCTATTTTAGCATGGAAAAAGTTTCAATGAGATCGAGACAGCGCCTGGCCAACTATTTTTAAAGAGCATACCTAGGAATAAGATAGTGGCTATATTATTGGTAGAACACACCTTTCAGAAAATTAAGGAATATACTGTGTGTACAGGCAAATCTGTTAATCATATTTACTAGTAACGCTTCAGCCAAAACATTGACTCAGAAACATATGTAGAAAGTCAAACTGAAAACAATGTTTTCCAACCTAAATTCATTGCAGGGACTGAAGCAAAGAACGCCACTGAGAATGGGGTTCTAATTGAGTGGTGCCCTAATTTGGGGGGCTTCTTTGGAGTCTGCTGATTGTCCTATGAGGGCAAAATGAATTTTCAGTAATAGAATTACACTTTAAGCCCCAGCCAGTGCAGTCATACAATTAATTATTTAGAGAATCCTCACATCCAACTTAATAAACTCTGGGAAATGTTTCTAATTGCAGCATCAGACATCAACAGCTGCTCTCTTTGGACAGTGTTTGTGAATACCAGCTGTGGCAGCCAACGTTGAAATCATTTCTCAACTAACAGAATTATTGTCCTTCTCACAAACCATATTTTAGTCGGGAACCGAATAAATGCCACCTTTTTCTTTTGCAGTTATTTATAAAGTAAAACGTGAGAAGTGTGGGCTTGAAATGTCAGCAAGAATGAGGTTCAACTTGAAGATCATAATTGTAGCTGTTTCTTGAATTAGAAAACCATTAAAATGGAGGGATCAGCACCACAAGCCCTTTCGGTCATTTTGGCATGAACCCAGGTTTAGATTCTGTAGGATGGTAAACAGATGGGAAGTTAGGATCAGAGAGTGCTCCCCAATGCACTGACTCCTCTCACTTCCAGAAGTCCTGATACTTATGGTGTTTGGAAAAAATTGTTAAAAAAAAAAAAAATGAAGATTGCAGCCACTTCCCTGTAACTTCACAGGGTGCGCTGTTGTGATTATATAGTGATTTCCCAGTTTACACGGTTCTATTTTACTACATCGTATTCAATTAATGACTGTATTTCCTTTTCAAGCAATGGTTGAATTGGATGGAGATGATGTAAGAGTTTCCTCCAGAGGGAAATATGCTGAAAGAGACATTGTACAGGTAAGAACTTAAATAAACATTATTGGTCTCCTTCGTTGTGAAGAACCCGTGTCTACCTGATATATAAAGAAGCAACTTGAATTGCAATTAGGAGTGTTGGCTTCTGTCAGTTGACTTGGTTCCTTCTCTATGAGGTATAAGTTAAATACCAGTGCTTTTTACTTAAGTAAAGTTGTTCTTTCCTATGTCTCGGCTTCACTATTTGTAGAGTGCAGATATTAATAATTATCTTTTCCTAATCTACTCTTACGAGAAATTTTCATCATGGTCTTTAGTAAAACAGGAAGCTATAAATATATTAGTCTCCGTGTAGATGGAACATTTAAAAACATGATATATACAAAAATAAACTGTCTCAAAAAACATTTAAAAAATTATAGCCATTGTTAGAATTTTCTCAGGTTATGGTTGGAAAAATGAAAATGTGTGTTAAATATATATATATATATATATATATATATATATATATATATATATATATATATATATATATGAGCTGTACATAAATGTATTTATGACACATGGCATATAAATGATATATAATCTACAAATTTTACATGAAGAAAATGTTGGAGAAGAAATACTAATCTAAATTCTGTCCGCTGATTGGGGAGTAAGAAGAAGAAAACAATCGGTTAAAAATTGTCACTGAAAGAAGGGATTTAATTCAACCAAATCTATGCATGCTTTACTTAGAGTGTGTATCTCTTAAGATGCAGAAGAGGAGGAATTTTGCATGATATATACCTTTTTAAGTAGCTAACAGTCAAAAGACTCAGTACCATTTAAGAATGTGATATACACATTTTATGGGCACAAACAATGGGCATCGATATTATTTCTAAATAATTTCCTGTATGCTTTCTGCTAATGTAACTACTGTTAAAAAAAAAGAAAGAAAGAAAGAAAGAAAGAAAGAAAGAAAGAAAGAAAGAAAGAAAGAAGAAGAATTTGGCACCCTTCAGAATTGGGTGCAAATTCTAACTTGTGATAACTTGGGCAAACTAAGTTTCTATGTTCTGAGCGATAAGCAGCCTTGGGAAGTGAAGCAAGAGAATCTACATAGACTATGTCCCTGAAGTCCATTCCAGGATGACCAACTAAATTTAGGATGATTATGGGGAGAAAAACACCATAAGTTGATAAATAAAAGGACCATGCTGTCTCTCTGTGATAGAGGACTTGCATGCTAAACTCTATTGAGCTTGATTTCCAGTAATACAATAATGAAATAATAATACTAATTATTAGTAATACTAATTAGAAATACCGATACCAAAAGGATTATAATTACTCCTCCGAAATCAATAAAATTACATCTTAACCCAGAAACAATTTCACAATTGTTGTTCTAAAAGATGAATAAATGTGATTTAAACTTCTCTACAAGGCATAATGTTAAAAGCACAAACACATATAGTAAGTGATCCAGCCAAAAGTACCCGAGGAAGAGGCCATGGGGATGTTATCTATTTAAGTGTATCATGGTGCTCATCTCCAAAATTAGACACATAATTATTCACCTTAAACTCATCATCATAATTATGGATCCAAGTTATTTTACTTTACCTAAGAGCTCCACATAATGTCCAGCCCACACTTTCAAAAATATAAAAATAAATAAAATCACTGAAGGGAAACTCATCTGCAAAGGACTTCAGGATGTGCTCTGCTCTGTTGCCATGACAATGCTTCTTTATAAAATCAACAAGGGAATCTCATAGCTTTTTCCATCCAAATGAATGCTTAAGAGAAGCAACACAGCATTATCCCAGAGGAATCAAGGTTGCTCACCTCACCAAAACTTCTTCTTAAAGGACCATTACATTATGCTGTTACCACAAAACCGTACCTTTGACATTTGTGAAAATAAGAACCGTCATGTCTCTCGATGGACTGATGACAAGGGGACGTATACTGACTGAGATTGGGGCCCAAGGGTCCATGAAAGCTGCTCTTCTAGGCTCTTCTGTTGTCTTCAGAGTCCAAGCTCTTTTGTCTTTGATCTTCTCTGAGGTTGTAGCATGCAGAATACTCTGTGACCCATTGGCCTAAGTTCACTCAAATACAAGTTAACGTATATATAGGGAAATCTCCTCTTGAAAGTCCTAGTTTCTGAGGCAAGTCTATCATGCCTGTGGCATCGGGATTTCCAGAGAGTTCAATCAAACACACCTTGGAGAGACAGGGAAACACTCAAGATTTGCCACATTAAACCCTAACCGTAAGGATGAAGGAGTCTTTAGAGATACTAAATAAGAAATTGAATGTCCCACCCTTGGGGGTGGGGACATCCTTCCTTACATCTCTGAATAAGGAGGGGACTTTATACACTCTTCTAATTTCACAGAGAAGTTCCTAGATTCATCCTTGAGAAACGTGAGCAACGTGGCCATGTACGTTCCCATCATACCCATGAGTCATCTCTCCTTACCACCTTGAATCACATTAGGGGTCTGCCTTCAAAGGTCTTCATGTTCTGCTGAAATATTTGTAGATTAGTTACTTATCCTTGAGGGTTGCAGAGAGTAGGATAATATTTTGCATTGTCCATTGTTCAAAAAAAAATTGTCCGAACAAGCCAGTAAAATAGCATCAGAAGACAAAATAATTGCGGTGGAGGCTCTGGTATTCTTGCAATCCCTTTTACTTCTTAGCTAATCAAGTTATTAGCTATGTTACTAATAAATCCTCAGGTTTCCCAGGTTGGAAAATTGAAAGCTGTGTCATATAGAATGTAGGTGACATTTAGCTGGAAGTTGGGTTTAGTAGTTTGAGCTTTTCTTATATTGTCAAGTATTACACAGCTTCTGCATCTGCACAGAATGATATTTGAGTCTGTTACATGTTCTATGTGCTAGGCAGTCTAAGACCCGTACCATTTCATCATTGACCCCTTAGTTAACATTATGACAGACACTTGATTACTGTATTTTTTTTTAAGTAAATCTCAGTTCGGTTATTTCTTGCCCGTAATCCCCAGCTAATGAGAAGTGGAAGCCAGGAACTAGATGCAGTCCTAAAATGTCTTAGACAGCTCTTCCCAGGCCATCTGAGCCACAGAAACAGCTAGCTCCACAGCCTGACCTCAATTTTCCTCTTGTGCTAAACACACTCAAAGCCACATTCTATCTGTCACTGCAGTACATATTTTCCCAGTGCTTCCTTCTAGTCCACCTTGTCCTTTACCTGGGTCACTTTTCACTGGTGCAGGCAGAAGTCCTCTGCCTTGAATTGTGTCCCTCCCCCTTTCTTTCACTCCACTCCCTTACATATAAAAGAACTATGATCCAAGAGGGAGAGTTAAGTAAGCCCCACAGTTATTTTGGCTATAAATCAAGTTCTGATTCCAAGACTTGCCTTCTATCATAATATATCTCTCTACCTAAGTGTAAAATTCTAAAGATGATCAGCTGTCTTTCCACATAACTATAGAACATGACATGTCAGAGTCAGAGCTAACAATGACTGGTACTAGCCACTGTGATTCGGCCTTGCTAAGTTAAGCTTTCTAAGCTTCGGTTTTCTCTTCAGTCAAATCAAAATAATGATACAGCACCCGCAAAATTAAACAAGATAGGATATTTATTCTCTTAGCAGAAAACATCTCATTGCTCAGTACCAGTGCATTAATAGCAGTGCATATACTTGTCAATAAACGTACTAGCCCCATGTGATGGGAAGACATTTTGTGTGTCTTTACTTTATAGTAGCTATAGCTTGATTTGACCATCTTATGCATGATTATATCCCGTTTACCAGAAGACTCAATCTTGTATTTATAGTAAGTAAACTGAGTTCTTAGAGTGTTTATTTTCATAGGTCAGTATATGCAAAGGGTGCTTGTTGTGCTATGGCTTGGCCCTTGCATTTAATACAGTGCCATTCTTCCTGGCTACATGCAGCTGCTGGCCAGCCTATTTCGTTTGAAAAAAAAGATTTTTTTAAGATTTATTTATTTATTATTGTATTTAAGTACACTGTATCTGACTTCAGACACACCAGAGGAGGGCGTCAGATCTCATTACGGGTGGTTGTGAGCCACCATGTGGTTGCTGGGAATTGAACTCAGGACCTTCGGAAGAACAGTTAGTGCTCTTAACCGCTAAGCCATTTCTCCAGCCCATGAAAAAATTTTTAAATTATATTTTCCATTAAAAGGGACATAATAGCCTTGAAGTCTTAGACTTGAAAACTCACTAATGTAGTTCTGCACTGTAGAGAAATCAAACACAATTGAGTAGACAGTAACTAAAAGCCAATTTGCCTGAACACAAATTTGTTTTCATAGATAGGCAAAACGGTCCATCAGAGCAGCCATGAAGAATGTCCCTTTACTCTGGAGACATTGCATAGGGGAAGAGTCGAAAAGAAGACGTGGAACCCCACACATGCTGTTTTCTGCTGAGCAGAATACATCCACTGTGTTTGCTATTAATAGGTTACGCCAGCACACTGTGGCTAGTGCTGTCTTCTTAACGTACCTGTTTAAGAGTCTGAGTTCAGAGATGACAGAGAGCCTTCACCATATGTGGAGACTGGTTTTGCTTTATTATTATTTTTTTAACAAAATGTCCCTAGCTGCAGTGTTCAGAAATGAGAGATTAAATAGCAGAAGAAAGGGTGATCTGAGTGGTAAATTGTCGGGGTAGAAGGATAGGTGCAAAACAGCTAAAGGATATTTTGCCCTGAGAACTGTCAAGTTGATTTGACACGAGGTAGTGAGAGCGGAGAACTGTTGGCATTTCCCGGCTGGCTGATAGTGTACCTGGCCACAAGACTGAAGAACAGATGCCCCTTGGGGAAACACTTAGATAATTCAGGATTAGCAAGAATAAAGTTCTCACACTTTTTTCCTACTCTCAACATACTTCTGTTATGAGTAAAAACCGTTGGTAACATTGACTTTCTCTGACAAGGCTCTCCGCTGGGGCTCAGGTGGCATGTCAAAGAGTTAGAAATGATGGATACCTCCTCCAGGGATAAACATCCTAGGTTTATTTTGTTGTTGTTTTATTCATTGTATATCAACAGGCTCAGAAGAGGAGAACAACTCTGGGCACTGTGATTTTAGTTCTGATAATTCTAGAATAGAGCAAGATTCTCAAAAACAAGCTGAAGTAAAAGAACCTAAGAAAATACAGAAGAAGCTGATATAAGACACAGAAACCCATTTGTTTGCATGGTCAGGAAAATACAAAACTGGAAGCCAAAATACATATGGAAAGGACCTGTAGAGGGGTGTGTGTGTGTGTGTGTGTGTGTGTGTGTGTGTGTGTGTGTGTGTGTGTGTAATTATAAAAATTTAAAGAATAAAATTAAAAGAAAAAAGCCCTGACATAATATTATGAGACAAAGAACCACCAAAGATGGCCTCATTTTCTGTGAGCCATCTACTGCTCAGCACACAGCCCACTCTTAAGCATATTTTTGTTCCCCCAATGAGACTCCCTTGGGGAAAACAAAATTTTTGCTTGTGAGGTTATCAGTTGAAGATAGCTTCTAGATCAAGGATGGAAGCCTTTGTCCACGTCTTCTTTCTGCTCTAGGACACCACCTGGTGTTGACCCACGCATGCAAGCCCGTGCATATGGCAGCAGCCCCTGGGAGTTCATGAGGGAAGGTGGGTAGGAATGGGGAAGAGGAGCAGAAAGAGAGAACCCAGCAATCAGGATACATTGTATGGGGAAAAACACATTTTCAATAAAATAGAAGTAGAAAGACAATGGCAATTGAGCATGTGGTAAATTAAGTTGCAAGCATAGCTATATATATATATATATATATATATATATATATATATATATATATATATATATATATATATATATATATATATATATCAAATAGAACATGTGCAAGAAAGCCCATGCTAATAAAAACATATTTTATCTTCAAAGAGAAAGCAAGAAAGGAAGGAAGGAAGGAAGGAAGGAAGGAAGGAAGGAAGGAAGGAAGGAAGGAAGGAGTCTATCTTACAGTGCTTGCTATAGAGGCTTAAAACTTTTTTTAATTAAAAGAATCTGTGAATTATTGATTTAGATTAAATGAGAGACAAACAGGACTAACCTTCTTTCTTTACACCTTTAAATCTCTGTTTACACTGTCATCTTGCCTTTAGTGAAGTGATATGACTTTGCAAAAGTCATGCCCTCCCATTTTCCCCTACCTGAAGGTTGCACACACTGTGAGCTCTCTCCTGTCCTGGCTTAGCCTTCAGGGGTGAGCTATCCCTTCTGTCTATCACATGTCTTACAGCTAAGGAAGAGGTTTTGAAAGGATAAAGCAAAAGGGATTATCTTCTCTCCCATCAAAATTACACCTGCTATTTAGTTTCCTATATGTTTAGCTTGTTTTCTTTGTATCCGCTGGACAGTTTTAAGTGTACAAATAGCAGTTGTATTCTTAAAGTCTGTTTTGAATAACGGCTTCCACCCAAAGCAAATTTTCACAATAAATTTGTCACAGTTACATTACAATATGAAAAGAGAATGTTCTTGGTGTCTCTGGAAGAAAGACATTTATATAAACTTTCAAATTCTGTATGCAGAAATTATTCTGTCTCCTAAATTAATGTCTCCCCTCTTCTTTTTATTTCAAGGCCGAATGATTAATGTGCTTATATACTAGCCACATCCTGAATTATTTCAATCATTTCCAAGTTGCTTCAAGAATTATTCCTTATAGAGAAATTGGACTGTTATGCTCAGCAATGCTGTGTTTATTAACTAAGTTACTGTTCCAAATGACAATGGACACAGACAGTCCCTTGGCAGAGCACATGGTGGAGAGCTGATAAGGATTGCTGTGTAATTGCTAGATAAAGGCAAAGCAATGACCTTTAACTATGAAAATAATTATAACATTTCAGTAAGAACGATTCCAACTTCTCACGCTGAGATCTTTTGCTTTCACAAATAACACATATATAACAAACATATACTGCCTCTGTGTACTGGGATCCAAGTTCCCACTATAGGTACTGTGTTTTTTTCCTGTTTAATAGTCATGGTGTGATGTTCTCATAACAATTAAAAATAATGTGTTTAGGACTCCTTAATCATGCGGGCTATTTTCTATGTGGAAAGGTATAAGATTTGTTCCATGTTCTACATTAATTAACTTTTATATCAAAACTGTATTAAGCATGTACTAACACAACTTGACAGGAAAATAAGATCCATAAAGGTTAAATGCCCCCTGGTGTTGGGCATCAGTTAGGAAGTACCCCCAAAGAATGACACAAGAGCCAACAAGGAGAGAATTGCATCCCCTTTGCTAAAACACACATTATGAAGATTAAATAATGATTGCTGCAATAGTCAGCTGTAGTGACAAATATATTTTAAAGGTAGGATGTGTATAGTTTGTCCTGTTACTCGGGGCATTTGTGATTCTCCTTGTTGCTGTGACAAAATACTCAGACAAAAAGCAAGTATGAGGAGGAGAGGATGTATTTGGTTTATAGTTTAGGTCACTTTCATCACTGATGGAAGTCAGGCAAGGAATCCAAGTAGGGATTCTGCCTGCTGGCTCAGTGTCTGGGGTCACTCCGCTAGCTTTCCCCTACAGCCTAGGAATGGTACCGCCCACGGCGGGATGGGTCCACCCACATCCATCATCACTCAAGAAATTCCTTTACAGACATGGCCAAGGGCCAATCTTACTTGGGCAAGCCTTCATTTGAGACTCCCTCACATAGCACTAGTTTGAGTCAAGTTAGCTGCTGAGGCTGAATGTAAGCCAGGCGTGGCGATACACACCTGATATACCAATACTTTCTGAAACACGAGGACGTGATCATGAGTTTGAGGCTATATTTAGGCGATATAGTGAGATCCTGTCTCGAAAACCACTCATAAAACTAAAATATTAGAAAAAAAAACTATTTGCATGTGCTGATCTTGTGTCTGTTACATTAATAGCTGAATGAAGGTTGTGAAATAATTCTTTCCCTCTGTTCTAGTTTGTGCCATTCAGGGATTATATTGACAGAAGTGGAAACCACATACTCAGCATGGCGAGACTGGCCAAAGATGTCTTAGCTGAGATCCCGGAGCAGTTCCTCTCCTACATGAGAGCCAGAGGAATCAAGCCATCACCGGCACCCCCGCCGTACACCCCTCCTACACACGTGCTGCAGACGCAAATATGACCACGCCCAGATGCTGATGTCCCTCACACGCCAGTCGGAACTGCGAAGCCTGTGCTTTGATCCTGGTGCTCTGCTATGAACCAGGGAAGGAGACACTTTCTCAGTTTGGTTTCAGCAGTCCTGGAAAATGTGCTTTCTCGGATCCAAAATTAATTCTCTTCCTAAACCAAAACTGTAAATAGGGTTGTTGCATGAGCAACCGGGAAATTGTTTAAGATGCTTGAAGCAAAGTAGAGATGTCTTCTCTAATTTTTGAATATTTTTGTTTTGTTCTCGACAGAATAGTAAATTTCCAATGTATTATTGGGAAAAAGCACAAGCTACATTTTTAACACAAATGTTGTCCTTGACTGCTACATATATAGGCCAGCAGTCTCTGTGTCGATGTTTACACATTACTACTTTTTAAATTTCAATACTTTTATAACTGTTCTTAAGAGTAAGTTTTAAATATTGAATCCTTTGTCTTCTAAATTGCAATAGCTATAATCACAGGAGCAATATCTCTTTGAATGACTGTCTGGACATTCGTGGTATGAGTAAGGGAAGAGAAGGAGGTAGAATTTACTTAATGATTAATATCCGTCATCAGTTTTGGCCAATAGTGGGAGTTTCAACTTATAAACAGATGTGGCCCAGTAATATGCATTTTTTTTTATGGACTTTGGGTTTAAATTTAGACTTCAGTCAATTTATCTTTCAAATGCCAACTAGAAACAATGAACAGGCAAACATCGTGAACTGTTAATGCACAGAATATACTTTGTATAAAACCCACCATCCTTATAGCACTATGATTTAGTGTGTAAAAACAAGACTATATAACTCCAAACCATGTAGCAGGTGTATTGAACTTTGTATTAAGTTATATCCTGTCTAGATATTTTTATTCAAAGGGATACTGGCTCTCTTGCTTGGGATTTATGTTCTCACCCTTCCATCTTGCCTTCACGGGTTGCACAGGCTGGAGTCTCTTGTGAATTCTCAGTTCAACGTACACAACCCTGTGACTCAGCGCACAACACGTTTGTGAAGTAAACTCATTCCTGTGCCCCAACCTGCCTGTTTGTGAAATAACCCATCCCTCTACCCTGACCTGCCTGCTCACAACCAATTCTAAATAGTTTTCAATGTACAGTTTTTATACGAATTACAGTTTTGTGAAGTTCTGTCTACATTTCTTTAGAACAAATGGCCTTAAATTCTCACAGAATTCCTGGAAATGATTGTGAATTGCCTTCAAAATACAGAAATGTGTATTTATTTGTTGTTCTTTTTTGTGTCAACAGTGTGACTGCTTTCTAACTTCTCTGCCTCCTGCTCTTTACTACTTCCATTGTTCCTATTGTGTGTGCTCTTGCCACAACTTGACTTATGGTGACTTTTATAAGCATGAAACTGTTTTCCTGGAGAATATGCATAATCCTCATAGCTAACAGAGTCACAGTTACATAACTGTGATATGAATTGTCCATTTTTAAGTACCTATTAAAACATTTAAAAGGATAGCTGCCTTCCGAGTATTTCCTAGGAGTGACAGAGTCTCATTACTTCCTTCGCTGATCTTGAACATGGATGCCGGTCTATTTTATGAGCCAACAGATTTTATAAGTTTACCTTCATTCTTCAATCCAAAAGACAGTAGTAAATACATTCAATATGTGTTCCTTCTTGTCAAACATTAGTTAGTTTCCTCGTACGGACAAGAGGGAGCACTGATAATGCACTCACAGAGTGTGGGACTGGATTCCAGGGGCAAGATGATCTCTCTGATGGCTCATCCTCATGGATGAGAAGAATAATTGGGTCTCCATGTAAGCTTGGGAAAGTCTTGTGACCTTGTTGAGAATGAAGGTGGCATTTATAATAGGATATCAGGATTCATGCAAAGTTGGACTTCAGCTCTCAGCCCTTGTGAAACATTTGCTGTAACCCCCCTGATTTTTTGAGATGCTAGTAGGTATGCTGCAGTGGGGAATCCAAGGAACATGTTGCAGACTCAAAACGCATGTCAGCAGCTGCACAGGAAAACTGCACATCAAGGTGATTTATACCTTAGACATGAAGCTTCAGAACGGTGTGCACCGAGAGAAAAGTGTCAGAACCAAATCACCAAACTGCTAGCCTTAAATTATTACCATTTTATCTGCGCAATGAACTGTTCCATTATTTCTACCATCCAGGTTCACAAGTTATGCACTGTCAATTTCTATTGATTCAAACTACACAGACCTGTGCTTTTTCCTTACCCATCCAGTATGTCCAGATTCCCAATCACACTGCTGAGCTCCATCCTTAATTAAGTTGTTTCATTGATAAGCAACTGACTAGAGCACCTTATGCCCCTCCCCTTAGGGGATATGACTTAAATGGCAGTCACTTTGGCAGTGGGTGGTGCTCCCTGGAGATAGGGTTCAGGATGCCATCCTACGAATGAGATGTGTAAGTGGAGGCTCGGCTGGCCCTCCAGACATGGGTTTGGAAGTCACAAATACCACATGTTCCTCAGGAAGTATGGCGATCGAGATGGCCCTTGAGCCACAGATATTCTAGCTCTTGGGTCCCATTCTGGCATGAGGCCTGTGGGATGTTATGTGTTTCTCAGACAGTGCAGTGGGTAAGGTGGCAAACAGATGTCTCTGAGTCTTCCTTCTTGTGGTAGTGTTCCTAAGATGTTAAATGGTCCCCAGATAGTGCAATGGATAGGTTGGCTGATGAATAGGAGGGCAAGCAGACTGGCTTTGAGGGGCTGTGCTGGGGTCTGACTTAGGGAATCTTACTTGTAATTGTATGCAGTCATGGATATGAAGATGGAATTGTTTGCTTACCCCTCACTTTCTCATCAGCACATCACCATTCCCAACAAGTCACCATGCACTCATTTCCTAGGCTTTGGAGATATTCTACATTTTAGCATGGAAAATGCAAACTTATTTAAAATTTTGTGCATTTAAATCTAAAGCAATGGTAGCCAGGACTTCGTGGTTTTCTCATCAGGGTGTTGTTCACTGATATAATTTCCATAAAATGAGACTGCTGGGCATTCATAATGGATTTAAACTGAGTTTATTTCATATAGATAAGATTCACTGTTGAAGCCACACACAGCATTGACCTTATAACTTAGGAGGACAGGTGAAGAAAAAAAGATGCTTAGAACCGACTTAAAAATGGTAACACCCATCTCCCTCACCTTTCAAAACAAGTGAGTTAATAAGTTATAAGAATGATTTCATTACATTTACAAAAAGAACCACCTTAATAATTCTTATACTTCACAGAAAATGACTTTTTGCTTGTCTTTCCCTCCTCTCCCCAAATCCCCTAGATTGTCCCCATCCAACCAAATCCATACCCCTTCTTGCCCTATCTCATTAGAAAACAAACAGGCATCTAAAAAGAAAATAAAGGGAAAAAAAAGCAAACCTAAATATGACAAAATAAACAAATAAATGGAGGAGGGCATAAAACCAAAAGCACACGTAACACATAAAGACTCAGAGACTCACACATTTGCATACACAGAAATCCCATAAAGACATAAAATCAGAAACCATGATACATAAGAAAACTATTTAAGAGAAAAAAATCTAAAAAATATTATTGAGTTTGTTTTGTATTGACCTTCTACTGCTCAGCCCACCTCCTGCCCTTAAGTGTGGTTTGCATACTCAGGGAAAAGTCTATGGGGTAAGGAAAACTGCTTTTTCCTTTACAAGCAGTTATCAATTGGAGATAGCTTCTAGGTTAGGAATAGGGGTTTGTGTCTACTTCCCCTCTCAGCATGAGGAAACTATCTGGCTTGGATCTTGGCAGGCCTTGTGCATGCTGCCACGGTCTTTATGAGTTTATATGTATTAGCCCTGTTGTGTCTAGAGGGTCATGTTTCCTTGGTGTCTTTTATCCCAATAGTCTCTTACAGTTTTTCTGCCTTCTCTTCCACATTAAATCCATGACTCCCAGAAGCAGATGATGGAGACATCCCATTTAGATATGAGTGTTCCAAGGTCTTTTACTTGCTGTACCAGTGTGGTTCTCCATATTTGTTTTCATATACTACAGGCAGAAGTCTCTTTGATGACAATGGAACAAGACACTGATCTATGAGTATAGTGGAATGTTGTTAGGAGTCATTTGATTGCTACATTGCTTTAGCAGAACTGTAAATTTTTAGCAGACCTTTTCTCAAAGGTCCATGGACTTTTGGGGAAACTACATGGGCTATATAGGGTCTTGGTTGCCCAATCAGTGTCATACACAGGTACCAACTCATGAACTGGGCCTTAACTGGTACCACTATTGAACCAGGGAATCTTGCAGACAGAGGTCACCATTATAAAATGGAGGATTTGTAGCTGAGTTGATGTTTACCTTTCTACTCTGGTAAGATCCAGAGTACCTTATAGTACCAGAGTCTTGTGGAGAGCAACCAATAGCTTTGCCAAAAGCATGGGATGTTTGGAGTTTCTGTAGGACCCCCTTCACCAACAACTCAGAGATTAGCCACTCCAGGCACTAGAGGTTTTCTTTGGTGGTGAGAGGTACTAGTTGAGACTCTGTCTTGCCCATTATTTGATAGTTGCATTTACAAGATAACTTTGATTTATAACATTAAGTACATCTTTCAAATCTTTAAAAAAAAAACACTAAAATTTTAGTATATTCAAAGTATTAAGAATTATTTACCTATTATTGCCAGTGATAAGAAGAGATAAATTCTACATTTGTCTAGCTTTAGATCACTCAGAGTTCCCAGTGAAGCCATGAAAAGACACAGCAAACATCACAGAAGAGCCTTCTTTTCTTTTGTTCAGAGACTACATATACACTTTTAAATCTATTAATCAGCTGGCTCTTGAGGTCAGTCACCAAATGGAAGTCTTATAAGATAATTAAAAATTATTTTAATTTTCATTCATTTTTTTCTGAGGACATTTGGTATTTCATATCAATGATTTTAAATGTAAATCCAAGGATTACTTATTATGTTTGGTGTCTTTTATAAGCTGTTCACAATGGCCCTACAAGTTTCAGTAAGAGAGTGTGGCTTACCAAGATGCCATGCATTGGTAGTCAAAGACCTGGATTTCCATATCCATGTTCTAGAAATATTATCCATCTAATGTGATATTCCCAAGGATCCTTAAAACATTCTTATGCTAGCCTCTCAAAGACAGATTTTACATTCCCTGAAGTATGACTCCTTTAAGAGTCAGATAGGTGGGATTAGTGGATGAACTTGACTACTTAGCTATGAGAAACACCCTCTGAAGGGTTGTACAAGTGGAACATCTCAGCTTCTCATTTACAAAGCAGGCTTGTCACCATTCTTCTTTCATGTCTAAACTCAGAGGATACAGGATAGATGTGGAAAGGTCTTCAAACTTATGTGTAAGTGTCCTTATACCTCCAGTCTTCACAAAGAGGACCAATGGACTCACATTCCTGGTAATCTTGTGAATATTCACAAGGTGCTTTCTCTATACTCAAGGACTGGCTTGGAAAAAAATGGCTTCTGGAAACAAACAAGTCAAATTGATGGATTATATATCTTTCCTGTCCCCAATGATCTTCAAACTTTAAACAGATTCCTGTGTGAGGATTCTTGGCACTCACTTAGGATCTTGTATCTACTAGACTATGATCCCTTTATCTTTGCTGCTGAGTCTTGCTTGGCCACAGAAGGGCCAGATTGACATGGTTCCTGTGCCGAGAACAGAGCCAGCAGGGCATGAGCCTCCACAAGTTTTGATTGATGCTGTGGGTGTGAGGCTTGTTTGTATAATCATGTACATATTTCCATGTTCCTCCCTTGAGGAATGTCCTCTCTGCCAAGGTTAATGTCTCCACGATAATCAAAGACAGCATGAGTCCTGGAGGTGCAGTATAGCAAATGTCTCAGCAAAATGGTAGAGTGTTATTACCTTCAGGACAACCCTTAAGGCTGTGGGAAAGAATGCTAAAAACTTGAGTTAAAAAAATAATAATAATTTCTCAAGTATGTAAAATATGAGGATGTAATATGAATAATATAAGGTCCTTCACAGGTCTAAAAGAACAGACAGTTGCACTATGAGCCAGTTTGTCAGAAAGATACTAAGGAAGGATATAAAGAGATTGAGGGAGTGGCAAGATCCCACCCAGATAAGTTTTTCGGTTTATGCATATATAAACATCCAGGTACATTCCTGAGTTCAAGGTCAGCCTGTGACAGAAGGAGTTTAGGTCCAGGCCCAGGTGTGGTAGGAATGATAATTTCAGGGCAGGGTCCTACCCAGCAATATTATTGTAGGTACTTATGCTTGATGTCTCTTTCTAAGAATCAAGGGGCTATGGACCCTGATTCATGGGATAATCAAAAGGGAACCTGGGGTAATGACTGAATTAATATGTATATAAAAACCTTGGCCTTTGATCTGTAAGAGATGAGCTATCCCGAGAGTTTTGAGAATAGCAAGAGGAAGCTGCTCATACAGAACATAAGGAGAGCACACTTTCTGGAAAGCTGCCTTGAGCCAAACACAGGACATCAGCTTAGACCCAGGATTGGACTGTGAGGCATTTGTTTCACTGCTCCCAGACACCCCTTCTCTCAGAACCCCTATCCAAGCCAAGGCTGGTCTTGGCACTTTGGTAATCATTACATTGACTTCTTGCTTCCCCTTGTGCCTCAACTCCTTATTTAAGGATCCTCTGATGACAGCTGGAACAAACATTTTATCATACCTTGCTCTTCTCCTCCTGCTTTTATCGTCTATCCCCATTTCCTTTATGAATTCTATGAAAGAAAAAAGCAAGTGAAACTTATTCACTCATCTATCTCTAGCATCTAACACATGACCCAGTGTGTTGTCTGACCTCAGTGGGAGAGGATGTGCCTACACTGTGCCAGGAAGCATTTGTTAACCCCAAAAGACCACCAAGAAGCCAATTCCAATACAATTGCATTAAGGTCTCTTTATCACATGGTCAAGCTTGGGCTCCCTGCCTACCCTGACACAGCAGGATGGGAAGATGGAGCCCAAGCCTAGTTTCACGAAAGCATTTATAAAGGCAAGTAAACAAGCAAGGGGGTTTCTGACCTGGCATATATTTGGTTGGGGGCAGGCAATTAACATAATTGGCTGGTGTTGGAAGCCAAACCATAAACTTAACTTCTGCTTTCCTTCTGATTGGTGGCTGTTAGGAAGTGAAGGACCAGAGGCGGACTTGTAACCTGGAGGTCCAGATTTATTGAGGAGTAATCTGGAAACTGGTGCTAAGTGCTGGTTTGTTAGTTAATCTGAGTTCAACCTTAGATCAGTTTCTCTAAGATGGAGTCTGAACCCAAAAGATCTGGTCTCTCACCTGTAAAGACTTGATGCCCCAGGGAAAGGGCCCTGTGGGGGTAGCACCCTCTTAGAGAAGAAGGGGAAGGAAATGGGGTCAAGAACTCTGGGAGAGGGCACTGGAAAATGGGCAACATTTGGGATGTGAATAAATAAAATAATTAATTTTAAAAACTTAATTAAAAAGTGACTGAATATAAAAGGCTGGTTACTAGAACTGCTAGATAACTTATTTGTTATCACAAAGTGAACCAAAATTCAGTGTCTTCAGACTGAGAGAGAAGATCTATAAATTCTAACTGGGTGTGTATAGTCTAAAAATGTGCTAATTTGGAGGGAACTCACATGTAGTACTATCACCCTAGCCAACTACTCATGGCTAGAAGGATCATAGACCCTAGAGGAGAACCACTACTGCCAATTCCCTAAACTGATATCATTTCTAACCACGTACAAAAACACTTACTTTTATACCTGCAGATAACTATGGTTTTTACCCCTTATTTAAGAAGTTTCTCTTTTAATCAGAGGTCATTACAGAGATCTACAACTGGTCAAAATACAAAGGGTAAGTGATCATGGGTGCACAACCCCAAACAATACATCCACAATGCAAGCCCTACACCTAAAGCTCAGGGGAGCATTTCAAAAGAGAGAGGGAGAAGATAAGACGGTGAGAGCCAGAGAACCAGGATACCTGCTGTGAGATAGTGTCTTTTCCACAGTACAGGAAAGCTACCCCCATGATGTCTCAACAATATGGTTGCCTAAACAAGACCTACTTAATGATAATATCAGTTATCATGCCAACATGGATGAGGAAAATATCATAAGACATTGTGCCTAGATGAAGAGATATACTCAGCCATTGGATGCTGAGAGATTGCTACTTAAGCCTAACTAGTGAGCCCTACATAAAAATAAAACTAAATTTTCTTAGTAGGTTATATATGAATATACATATATAGCAATTTTTTAAAAGGTTATCAATTTGTGAGGAAGTAGGGTGTTATTAGAAGAGTTAGAGTGGTAGAAATGATGTAAACACAGAACTCACATATTAAATTCTCAAAAAACTAAAAATTAAAATAAGAACAAGTATCTATCTTGTTTTAGTTAAGGTTTCTATTTGCTATGAGAAAACACCATGACCAAAAAAGATGTTTGGGAGGAAATGATTTATTTGGCTTACACTTCCATATCCATAGTCCATCACAGGAGGTAGTCAGAACTGGCACTTAAGCAGGGTTGGAACCTGGATGCAGGAGCTGATGCAGAGACCATGGGGCAGGGTGGTGTTGTCTTCTGGCCTGCTTCCCATGGCTTGCTCAGCCTGCTTTCTTATAGAACGCAGGACACCAGCCCAGGGATGGCACCACTCACCATGAGCTGCCCCTGCCCGAGTTGATCACTAATTGAGAAAATGTCCCACAGCTGGATCTCATGAAGGTGCTTCCTCAACTGAGGCTCCTTCCTCTCTAATGACTCTAACTTGTGCCAATGTGACACACAAAACCAGCCAGTACATAGCTATAAAGCAAGCCAATTTTCAAAACAGGAAAGAGAAAATATCAGGACTGCTCTCAACAGCAACCACCATCCTCTCTAGGCTTCATGCCAGGTTAATGGAGGGTGAGAGGTGAGGAAGGAATGTTAGGCCTACTCTTACCAACACCTGACATCCTTGGTGAGCTTCACAGTCCAGCTAATGGTAGGCAAAATTGTTCTGTTAAAATGGAATGGAATGAATTAAATATCAACAATGAAAAACAGCCTGATTTCTCACATTTCCAACCTTAATCCCTTTGCCCAGGTTCTTGGGAGATGTTGGCAGTAAAATGGTCAAAAACTAGGCAGAGAGCAGGATGGGACCTATGCTAACAGAGACTAGGCCAGGGCCTTCACCAGATGCCAACTTATTCTATCATGTCTCTGCTGGAAATTCTCATGATCAAAAATGCTTAATAAATAGCAACACAAAAACAAACAGTGGTGAATGACATGAGAGGCTGTGTTCAGCAAATAGCCAGATTCTTACTTAAAACTTAAAGTAGCAAAATTGAATGTTGTGTACCAGAGAACATTACATCTTCAACTCTATGTTTTATCTCTGTCTTTCTGATGTGTGATGGCTGTGTAGATGGGACAGATACATATCTTCACTGGTGTCTCTGCACTATGATGCATGTGATGGTGACAGTAAAAGTGGACCCAGTAGACAAGACATAGGATCGTGAAGAAATGAAGTCTTTTTACACCTTTCTCCTGTTTCTCGATTTCTCAATTCTGGAGGAAATATGTGTGGCCTCTACAGGATGTGGGCCACAATTTGGAGGCTTAAAACTTTGCAAATGTGTTTATAACAGGACTTGGTCATTTTCATATCCTACTGTGTCAGAATGTATTATTTTTAATGTATACTTGCATCCTTTGCTTAGCAACAATGCTGAATTGGTTAATGTCTATGGATTTAACAGTCGTGTAGAGGTCCTTGGGTATTAATACACTGACATTTTAGCTCAGCGTTCCACCCGCCCACATGCTATTGAAAACCAAATCCTATTAAACTTTCTGAGAGGGGACAAATAAATATTCTAAATCCTACCCGCATTCCCCATCACATGATCAGTTTCTTCTAAGCAGCAAAATAATCAGGATTGTTAATGTTTAATCTCTTTGGAAAAAAAAAACGACTTCACACAGAATCTCCACATTATAATTTCTTCAGTGCTTCAAGTCAGATACTTCCATGAAACAGCTTTCTTGCCACTCACTTTTTCTTTCTCCTAAATCTGAATATAAATGTTTTCAGCATTTTCTTAGACACCTGATGCTTTTGCACTGGGTGGTTTTGATACTGAGAATCAGAATAGAAGAAGGGTTCATTAACAGAAAGCCCATTTTTCTTAATGTTTTTCACATTGCTATGTGTCAGATACTTCCATCTTTCACGATAGACAGGGCCAGGTAAACAATGGCTCTCTTATTCCAATTGTAGTCACTAATATTAATTCTCATGTCACTCCATAAACATATCTGTGTAAGTTGGTTTTTGTCAACTTGACATAAAGCTGGACACATGTGGGAAAAGGGAATCCTAATTGATAAATTGCCAACATAAGATTGGACTGTAGGCAAGTAATTAATTTTATTAATTACTGATTAATTTGGGAAGACGTAGCCCATGACTGGGCATGTCCTAAAGTGTATAACAAAGCAGGCTGATCAGTCCACAAGGAGCAAGCCAGTGAGCAACATCCCTTCATAGCCTTAGCGTCAGCTCCTGCATCCAGGTTCCTTCATTACTTTTTTCCCTGACTTCCATTCATGATGGATTGTTACAGAGAAATGTAAGATGAAATAAACCCTTTCTTCTTCAAGTTGCTTTCAGTAATGGTATTTACCCTAACTAAAATAATCTTTATATCTATGTTCATCTTTCTTATTTATATATGAAAGTTACAGAATAATGGCAAAGGGTTAAAAAAAAGCAAGTAATTTCAAATAAGTATATGAAGCCAGAACTATAAAAATATAATAAAAGAAAGTATTCTTTATGGTGGTGAGATAATAAATCAAACCAAGCTGGAGAATCTACTCAGGCTGCTGGCTACAGGTTGTAGATTCAGGTTGCAGGCTCAGAGTTAGGATGAAGGAGCAAAGTCAAGTGAAGGGCAGCGCCAGGTCTACACAGCTGGATGGGTGGCAGCTCTTGTTATATTAATGGCTGGCTAGATGGACTGTACATTCAGATGGGTAAATGAGAAGAAGGATGGTCATGGCAGATGCCATTTCTAGGTCCCTCATCAGCAGGAAGTCCAAGCCAAACTAAAGTCCCTGGAATAATCAGGAATTCTTAGCCTAATGATCCTTTGATGTCCACACCAGATGTTCAGATCACATGTGGGTTCATCCCCTCTGCATTTCTATAGGGTCCAGATGAGAAAGTTACATCCTTTAATGTGACTATTATGCCCTCAAGTTCTTCCTCCTGATTTTCCTCCTATGATCTTAATAACGTCTTTTACTTTCAATTAACCCCCAACAAGTGTGTTGGGAGGCAGGCTTTTAACTCACAGGAATAAGTCTTTTCTCAGTCTGGACTGGATAGGTGACACCACAATGTTCCTCTGTCAATCCAGAGGCAGAGTCATTCTGTGTCTTCAAAATGGAGCCAAAGACACTTGTAAAATGGAATCTCTCTGGGCAAGGCACAGTCTGAAAAGCTAGATTTAGCCTAGAGAAAGACACAACTGTCTCCTTTAGGTGCAGAGCTGAGTGGACTTCTGCTTCTCCAGATACAGCCGTAGCTAGCTCTGTGCTTGGATTCAACCTTCCCTGTTTTGAAGCAACTCAGGAATCTTGATGCCAAATTTATGTTCTAAGGGTTGGCAACCTTATCAACAGCAGAAGTATGTCTAAGTCATCAAGTTTTGTCAGATAAAATACAAACTTGATTAAATTTCACTTCCAAATACAGAGGGCATAATAAAGAACATGGAACATTATGGGGTCTCTAGATAAGATTCACATTTAGCTGAGGAGTCTGTGATTTTGTTTGCTAAGTCTGATACCCTTATTTATTTTTGTACAGTAAAAGCTATGTCTTTGTCCAAAAAGTTGACATAATTACTGATATAATAAGGTAATGTCCACATCTCAATAAGTTCTGAAATTCATCATATCACTCATTTTGTCTCTTTAGCTGACATGGTTATTATTAGTATTTTAAATGCTAGGATTATGAATCTATTAACCTATTCCTCATCTGTTGCCTTACTATATAGACATTATAATTATATACTTGATTTATTATATATATATATATATATATATATATATATATATATATATATATATATATACTTCTCAGACAATGCCAAGATCACAGATGATAATAACAAAACATTACATTTGTGTTGGAATATATTTCAATTCTGCATATATGTCAAACTCCTTAAGATACAATTCTCATTTTTGTGAAGTTAATACTAATTTATAATACTCCCACGATTTATTATTTATATTATTCTTCATTAGTTCCTGCATTTCTTTTTCCATCTGTCATTATTTTTTTTTTGCATTAACAGCTTTTTCCTCCTTTCATCCTTCCCTTCCTCCTCCTTCCCTCCCTTCTTTCCTTCCTTGTGAAGAGTTTACTGGTAAGAAGTTCAATGCTGTATCAGCCTCCACCTTCCTTGAGACAGGGTCTGTCTGTTGCATTCCAGGCTGGTCACCTGCAAGTGAAGATCCTCCTACTTCATCCTGCCAGGTATTGGGATTGCAAATGTGTTTCATACATGGCTCTGCATGTGCTTTTCAAGGATAATTGCTCTGTGCAAATGTTTTATGTTAACATTTATGTTTGCTCTCTATCTGTGATGTCTAATCATCTTTATTTCAACTTGATGGGACTGATAACCATGACACAACTTCTGAGTGTGTTTGTGAAGATGCTTCTAGAAATGTTTAAAAGTACAAGGCTCACTCGAATTCGGTGGCACCATCCCAGGAGGTAAGGTTTGTCTAGAATATAAAGGAGAATGTGAGCTAAGCCTATCCAACATTCTCTACTTCCTGATTACAAAGTAATGTGACACTCTCTCACAATCTTGCTGCTGTGGTGTCCTGCCATGATGTAACTCAAATTATGCACCAAAATAAACCCCTTTCACCTTAAATCGCTCTTGTCAAGTATTTTGTCTCTGGACAAAGTAAAGCAGCTCAATGAACCTCTCATTCCATCTTGTTCCCACTCCCACTGTTAAAAACCTCAATGCTCAAGAACTTACATTTTATCCATAAAATCCATACTCAGCCTCCAGCAAAAGTTAACTTGGTTTCCAGCCAAGTACTGTGTTGTATTTAGTTGTAGCTTTCCTTGTGTTTATTTTCATTTGGTTTATTTGGATGGGGAAGATTGGTACTTTCTTTATTTTTGAAAATTTCATACACATCATTTTAATTTAGATTTCCACTGCTCTCTGTTGTGTTATCTTCTGCAATTGTAATTATCTTCCTGCACTGGCTAGTTTCATGTCAGCTTGACATAAGCTAGAATCATCTGAAAGGAGGGAACCTTAACTGGGAAAATGCTTCCATGTGATCCAGTTAGAAGGCATCTTCTTAATTGTGGATGGTGCCATCCCTGGGCTGGTGACCTAGGGTTTTACAAGAAGCCAAGCTGAGCAAGCCTTAGGGAGCAAGTCAGTAAGCAGCACCCCTCCATGGCCTCTGCATCAGCTCCTGCTTCTAGCTTCCTTGCTTGACTGAGTTACTGTCCTGACATCCTTCAAGGATGAACAATGGTGTGGAAATATAAGCCAAATAAACTCTTTCCTCCCCAAGTTGCTTTTGGTCATTGTGTTTCATCACAACAATAATAACAGTAACTAAGACAAAAAAAATGCTAGAATGGCATTGCTATGACAGACATGACCTTGTTGCTTCAGGGGAAGATTGTAGTAGGAACTTGGGGTTGAACTTGAGTGTTGAGAGCTCAGTGGGCTGTTTTGTAGGAGCCTAGAAGATAATGTTGAAAGCAGTGCAGATTGATAGAAGCCTGGCTTGGAAAGGGTCCTTGTGTGAAGAGTCTATGGTGTCTGGTCAGCTGGAGCTGAGGAACTATTTGTGATTAACAAGAGACCAGAACCACTAAAGTGGTTTTGTTTTGTTGATACAATGGATGCTGGTCAGCTGAGGCTGAACAGTCAGCCATGATGAAGCAGAGACCAGCATCATGGAGGTGAAGGCTTTTGGTAAGCAGGTCCTCAGCATCAGCACACAGAAGCTGTATTCCAGAGGTAGCCATGAAATGGTTGGAAGAACGCATGAGATATTTGCAATTCTTGCATGTATTTTTTGATTCACTGTAATTCACCTAAAAACCAATCTCTCCTGGTAGTATTTGCTTAGAAATATTTTGACTACATTTTCAAATTCCTATGCTTATATCTTTCTTGAGTAAATTCATAGAAGTGCTAGAAAGCATTGACTGAATGAGCATATGGCCTACATTGAAAGGAGGTAAGCTCCCTGAGATACTTAAGTGCCTCTATGATCATTAAAGAGTTTCATCATCTCTCAGTTATAGCTTGCCTGAAGCCTCATGAAATCAAGCTTAGCTGTTTAGGCTTTTGTGTCGCAAGACAGACGCTGGAAAAAGTAGCACATGGAAATGTGTCACATAGGCAATTAAATTGGAAAGACCTAGTAAACTTCCATATACCTTCAGTGTTTTCCCTCAGAGTCTGAGATTAACAAGATTATGTGGACACTTCCTTGACATCAAGGTCTAATTATAACTTTACACTATTTACTTAAAGGACATATACCCTGGGATGTAAACAGGGGCCCTCAAGAATACATACTCACAAACACATGCACACTCATAGGCACACACACACATACACACACAAACACACACCACCTTACTAAACACATAAAAGCAATCAGTCTGTATGTTACTTGTATGTATATCAACCCATTCAGATCTGTATGATGTCACTTGTATGTATGGTCCCAGTGACCACTCACTCCTAAACCTTCTTTTCCTCTCCACACCCTGTCACTTTTTCTATTCTATCTATTGTGTGCCTTAAATACCTTCCAAAACTACCAACTTTTCTTCTCCCACATGAGTGCACCATTATTTGTAATTCCGATGACAGCAGTCTCTCTTAGTGCCTTTCTTTCTGTCTCAGTTGCTGCAATCCTTTCACTATTACATTGAGCGACTTTTTATCGGTGTGAAGATGCTCTTCTCTTACACTAAACCTGCCAAAGGTACCCTATTGTCCTTCAGAAAAACTCTGCATTTGTAATCATGGCCTATGAATCCTAACAGCTATATGTCATATGTCATTGCTCTATCTTTCCTAATTTCCATTTTAGAGAGAGAGAGAGAGAGAGAGAGAGAGAGAGAGAGAGACCATCAAACCATCGCTGTATTTTTAATGTAGTATTAATATTTATGGAACATACATTATAACAAGACATAACAGAATTGAAGATTGCCTTCATATGAAAATATTCCAGAAGACCAATGTAATCTGGTAAAATAAGTACAGTTACTGTCTTTGTTTTTGAGACAGGGACTCACTGTATAGCTCAAGCTGGCCTGAAAAAATCTATGTAGACCAGGCCAGTGTTAAACTTAGAGATATCCACCTGTCTCTGTTTCCTGAGTGCTGGGATTATATGTGTGCACCACTACATACAATTTTAGTAAATCTATATTTCTCCATGGGTATCACATATGATATGTGGTTTTGATACAGAGTCGTGGTCACACTTTCAGTCCCTGTAGTCGCATTACTCTTTTGATGATCCAGTTTATTCTAAGGTCTGTAGGTGTGGCTTGTTTTGCATCCCTTGCTTTGCCTGGCTTCTTCTTTTCACACAGTGTTTGTTGGAGGGAAATCTTTCAGGCTTCACAAACCATCAGAGCCTCCCAAAGCACAATGCTAGATGTACCTGAAGTGCAATATATTTCTACATTGCACCTCAATGTTAGAGCTTTTACTTCAAGGCATTAAACTTCAAACTGTGGAAGGTCTAGTACTGACTAGGAAGTTAAGCACTTATGGACTTTCTAAGAGCTTAATGATCCATTCAAGACTCAGAATTCATATTGATAGGACTGCTTGCTGCAATGAACATGCTTTATATAATAGCTTGCGTTCGTTGAAAGTTTGACTTTGTTTCTTCTATAGCCATATGGCACAAGTTTTTCATCATCAGGCACAGGATGCACCTACAAATAGCTAAGGAAAAATTGGTTAATAAAAGACTATTACAATTTTCTCACCCAGCACCACAAAAAGACTTCCGCTCTCACCATTTTAATTTAAAATTCAACCTCTGTGATATGTTTTACATGTAGCATGCAGCATGTGGTTTGGTAGTGTCCCAAGTGACCCAATAGAGAAGTCAAAATTTGTGAAGCTTTGGACTAGCTTAGAGTAGCTCTGTGTCACCTCAATATGACAAAGTGAAATAGAAAATAGTAAAACCCTTTCAGTGTAACTGAAGAGAAGGAAAGAACAAAAGTGCACACACACAAAGCTTCTTAAAGGAAGAAGTAGAAGACAATTGGATGATCTAGGCTCAGCATCCTGGCCCTGGCTCAGGTACAGACGTTGCTCATAAATACTTAATGAAGTAAAGGTCACAGTATGCATCAAAGGTGTGAGTTCTTTCTCAGGAGCATCACCTAGCTCTGTAAGTATATATGTGTATATGTATGTATGTATGTATGTATGTATGTATGTATGTATGTATGCATGTGCACATGCATGCACATGCTTAATTTATTATACATACATACCTTAGTTAGGATTTTACTGCTGTGAACAGACACCATGCCCAAGGCAAGTCTTATAAAAACATTTACTTGGGACTGACTTACAGGTTCAGAGGTTCAGTCCATTATCATCAAGGTGGGAGCATGGCAGTATCCAGGTAGGCATGGCACAAGCAGAGCTGAGAGTTCTAGGTCTTCATCCAAAGGTTGCTAGTGTAAGAGTGACTTGCAGGCAACTAGGGTGAGGATCTTATGCCCACACCCACAGTGACACACCAGGACACACCTATTCCAACAAGGCCACACCTCCAAATGGTGCCACTCCCTGGTCCAAGAATATACAAACCATCACAATACACATATATTTTATTAATGCCTATAGGTCTACATAGATATATAGATCTATATGTGTGCATGCTGTGGACATTAAGTATCTTCCTCAATTGCTCTTCACCTTATAATTTGAGACAAGTCACTCATTGAACCTGGAGATCACTGACACACACACACACACACACGCACACACACACACACACACACACACACACACACACACACACACACACATATATATATATATATATATATATATATATATATATATATATATTCTTAACATTTTTGCATAACCTTCTACAATTCACCATGATAAAATTATTCTGTGCTGCCATTCTAGGAAATGTACATTTTCCATTGATAATATAAAATGACTATTGCGTAGATATAATGTGTTCAGAATGCCCTGTTATATGTTGAAACTTTTGGATAGCTTAAATAGGAGCAGCGCTAGTTTTGTTCAGTCACAATGTTCGATTTGCTTTTCACTCTTAACCTCCATATCTTTGATCTCAAAACACTGCCAAATATTGGATGAGAACCGTGTGTGTGTGTGTGTGTGTGTGTGTGTGTGTGTGTGTGTGTGTTTGTAAAGCTTCACAAAACAATGAGGATTCAACGGTGAAGAAAATGACTGAAAATCATGTTCTTTCTCATCTGCCACTTTTACTGGGAATGGCAATTAATTATTTAGTTCCTAAACTTGGTTGCTGTTCTACTCCATTTCAAACATCAATGATTTCCTTGATTATTTCCTAATTAGATTGGGAAAATGAATACAAAAGCCATATACTTTGTGGGAAGGAAAACAAATGAGATTTGTCCACCTTCACATTCTCCATCATACATCTTTACTTCATAGATTTTCTTTCTTCCTGAAACATTATTCTATTTGTTATAATTTGTATTCCAGACATTCCCATGTATATATTTTAAATAAGCACATTTTATGTGTTTCAAGGATTGTCTAGCTTTAACTTTAAAGGGTTCTATTTTATTTTTTGTCAGTTAAACTGAACATTGCATTCCTACATTTGTGTTTAGATTAATAAATCCCAGAGCTGTTTCCAGCATATTCATTTTCCAAAGCAGAAGAAGGGTTATGTGCACACAAGCAATTCTTTCAGGTAGTAGCAGTATTATACAGACCCTCTAATGACATACTTGCTTATAAGGTATTGTTTCCTCATGTAAGTGATTATCTATGCCAAAATAAGGCTTACGTAATTGCTCTAAGGGCATGCTTATCTTTCTAAGCCTCTTGGGAAAATAAAAATAGGGCACATTTAACTCCTGTGAATGACAAAAAAATCTTTAAAGTGTCAGCTTTGATAAATTTGTGTGGGGAGACAGTAGGCATAAAAACTGAGAGCAATCAGGCTGTTGCCAACATTATTTTATTGCTAAACAAACACTATTTTCTTTTATTGCTGCAATGCAAGATAGAGTCTATTTGTCAGTAACAACTAGATATGAAAAATACTGAAAATTCAGCATTCTATTAAGCCACCGATCTGATTGATAGATTCACTTGATTCTGCATCTTGTGAATGGATACACACCTCCCAGTCTGGACTGCAAAGGGTTCAGCATTGGAGCAGAGCATTCCTTGGGAATATCTTTTGCCTTGTAGAATCTTAACAGGGTGATAAGGAGCTGGTTAGTGCACCTGAATGCTTCTCTTTCCTTTAAGAATTATAAGTGCCTGCACTTACTTGGCATGCCTCGCTCACGTGATATGGCCACAAGGAATTAAAACAGGCCAGGTTGGAGGGGCCTCAGACAACTGAGGCTGCTATGATTTGATTGAGAATAATCAGACTTTTTATACCTTTATCAAATTCTGAATATGATTACAATTGCCAAGATCAATGCAGTTGCAGTTGTAAGGATACAACAATGCTAGCAAGTTATACAGGAAACACAAGATTAATGTCTAAGAACAATTGTCCTGCCAAGCTTCCATGCTTCCTTGACTTCCAAGGGAACATACAGAAACACAAAGAGGCCCGAATGCTTCACTGTCAGTCTCTCAGGAACTAGAAGGCACATTGTGTCCCAGGAGCCATGGACTCTGTGGTGGTTTGAATATACTTGACCCATGGAGTGGCACTATTAGGGGGTATGGCCTTGTTAGAGTAGGTGTGGCCTTGTTGGAGAAAGTGTGTCTCTATGGGACTGGGCTTTGAGACCCTCCTCCTAGCCATGTGGGAGCCAGTCTTCTTCTGTTTGCCTTTTGATCAAGATGTAGAACTCTTTGGCTCCTCCAGTCCCATGTCTGCCTAGACACTGCCATTCTCCCACTTTGATGATAATGGACTGAACCTGTAAGCCAACTGAAATTAAATATTGTCCTTTAAAAGAGTTGTCTTGGTCATGGTATCTTTTTACAGCAATGGAACCCCTAACTAAGATAAACTCTAACCTCAAAAACTCATGATGCATGCTTTTCAAGGAAGCTAAATCCATAGTCCCCTACAGGGAATTGCACTATAATTCTTATTGCCAACACTATACTGACAAGCACAACCTTCTGGTCATGAGGGATGGACCACAGTAAAGAGAGATAAACAATATGTGGTTCCTGTCTTCAAGGACCTTCAAGAGAAAACTATCAAGAGAGCTGGTCTTGTGAAGATCATATGCCCTAGCAAAAATGCCAGGGCCAGGAAGTAGGAGTGGGTGGGTTGGGGAGCAGGGTGGGGGGAGGCTATCAGGGTTTTGGGGATAGCATTTGAAATGTAAATGAAGAAAATATCTAATAAAAAACAGAGAGCTGATGATTTCAGCAAAGCATATTTTTGTGTTGTAAACAGATGTTCACAGGACCCAGGAGCTCATTATACATATAAAAAATATCTTCAATGGACTTCTGCCTCCAGAAGGCTTTACTTGATCAACTTAAATCAAAAGATATATGTGTTTCATTGATTTGTTTGTATGTAATTAAAATACAACTATTAAAATGTAGAACCTAGAAAAATATATTTCTTGATAAACTATGTAAAGCCAGAATAATGAAGAAATAGAACTCTGAACAAACTAAACAAAAGTAAGATTAACTCTGTCATAAACATTTACTATTAAAGAAGGTTTCTGGAGCTAATGGTGTCTACTAAATATTCTACTAATTAATAAAGAACAAACACCAGTCCCTTTCAATTTATCTAAAAAGGAGAAGGAATATTTCCAGACTCCTTTGACAAAGTCAATATTATCTTTAGTGCCAGAGCCAGAGAAGAACACTACAAGAAAATAAAGTTTAAGGTGAACAGTCTTTATGAAAATTCTTATTAAACATGGCAGCAAAACACTATCAAGCTGAATTACAATAGAGTAAAAGGTTTATCCATGATGATCAAATTATGTTTTTCCTTGGAATACAAGAATGTGTCAAAATAAGTAAATTGGTGAATATGATGTATGATGTTAGAAAATTGCAGACAAAGCTATATGATCATCCCCATTGATACAGAAAAATTATTTGATATTTAATATCCCTTTGTGATAAAATTATTAGCATATATATATATATATATATATATATATATATATATATATATATAATCAGAAATATTTGCCAGAGCATTTAGACAAGAGAAAAAAATAGTAGGCTCCTAGTCAGAAAAGCCACAAAATTGTCATTATTTGTTTATGGCTTGATCTTATGTGCAACAAAAGATGAAATCTCTGTATGACTCATACTTTTCTATTCTTCCCAGTTCCTGTCACTAGGAAGTAAGGGATTTTCATGACCTGACCAAGATTTTCTTGGTCCATCAGCACTATCTTACAATACAACTTTAAAAAAAGAAAGTAAGTTTAAAGATGGTAGAATACATGAGAAAAGAAAGAAGATAGGTTAACTGAGGGTTGAAAGCTGAAGCAGAACTTGGGACAGGAAAGAAGGTCGTAGGGAGCAGCTTAAGTAAAACTAAAGATGAATGAAAACTCTTACGGAAACCTATTCATTCCTAAGATAAGTGCACAACAGAGCTATGGTGGCTTGAATAAGAAGGTCCCTCATAGGCTCAGACATTTGATCATGTCACCTGGTGGTGTTGTTTAAGAAGACTGGGACCTTTAGGAGGTGCAGTCTTGCTGGAGGAAGTATGTCATTCAGGGAAGGGAATTCTGAAAGTGAACAGAACTGCCCCACTTTCAATGCTCTCTCTCTCTCTCTCTCTCTCTCTCTCTCTCTCTCTCTCTCTCTCTCTGATTTCTGATTGCTGATGAAATGGGATCAGCCAGCTTTCTTCTCTGGCATCCTGCTGTCATGCCAGCCCATAAACCAAAATAAATTCCTTTTATAACTTGCTTTTGGTTATAATATTTTATCATGGCAATGAGAAAGTAACGAATACATCACTTTTTAAAGAAAAAATTGAATGTAATTACCCTGTGTGTGTGGATAGTGTTGCCCCCAGAATGTATGAGTTATTAAGCAAAAATCACAGTACAAGACACAAGATACTCTCCTAGATGTTACTGTTCAGAAAGGCCCCAGAGATTCCCCCCTCAAAGAAACATAAGCTATTGCTAAACTTATGTTTATCCATCAAACTTAGACAATAAGATCTTATTTCTGATAACACCACACACTTGGGCTTACAAAATATAGAAACATCAATTGTGAAGAAACTGTCTTACTTAGGGCTAGTTTTCTTAATACTAGAATGTGGGTACAGACTGTTGGAGGAGAAAAGATATTTGTGTTCTTACTCAGCACCAGACCATACATACTACAATACTAAGTGCCCAGACTGGTGCAATAGCAGCGTGATTGTTATTTGGTAACTAATTGCTTGGTTATTGGATTTCACAGAAGGGAATTCCTTTCTTGATTGTAATCTCAGTCAAAATCCCATTGCTTGAAGGTTTTCTGATTGAGTCTTTGGTTGTTATTTTGTTAATTGGTTTTGTCAAATTGTCTTCTAAATATTTATGTGTATTCAAGACCTGGAATGTTCTTAACCTTGGTGAGAGAAGCATTTTGTTTCTTGCAGCAGACAACAGTTAATAGAGAGATGTATAGTTTGTCAAAATAATAAGAGTAAGAGACTGAATGTTCAGCTTTAAATTAGACATCAATATCAGCCCCACCATGACCAAGGCTCAAGAAACATTGCAAAATAGGAAGTAAAAAGAATGTAATAGCCAGATAACAGATGTGTCTGGGTTATATAGGAAGGGAGGTAGTGGAACAAGCCAAGAGGAGCAAAACTGAAAGCAGTGTTCTTCCATGGCTTCTACTTCAGTTTCTGCTGTTGGTTAAAATATTTTATCATGGCAATGAGAAAGTAACGAATACATCACTTTTTAAAGAAAAAATTGAATGTAATTACCCTATGTGTGTGGATAGTGTTGCCCCCAGAATATATGAGCTATCAAACAAAAATCACAGTACAAGACACAAGATACTCTCCTAGATGCTCTTCTGATCTTGGTGTCAAGTCTCAGCCTTTCTCCGTGATAACTTTAATTCTGGGGTAAGCTTACCATGTGCTCCCATTTTGACTTTCCTCAGTGATCAACTGTGATCCAGATATGTTAGCAATAAACCCTTTCTTCTCCAAGTAGCTTTTTTTTTCATGGTGTCTTTATCATAGAAATAGAAAACAAAATAAAACAAAAATTATTATCTGGCCTATGAGCTATTGCTGTGAAAGACCCGACGATGCTGCTGTGGGAAGGATTATGGAGGAACTTTGGACTAGAAACGTTTTTAAATGTTCAAAGTTTAATGGGATATTTATTCTGGGAGAGCTTTGAAGATAAGGATACCAAGAGAAAGGCAGATAATCAAGGCCTGGCTTGTGCGGTTCATAAACAAGTTTGAGAGGCCCTCAAGACTCTATCAGCGTAAACCATGGATATATTTGAATTAAGGACTGAGGTAAGCATCTTTGGTTTCTGCTTAGCTGAAGTATCAGCTGGGATTAACAGGAGATGCAAACTCCTAAAGTGAAATCTTTGCTTTACTTGGACAATTGACACTGGTTAGCTTTGCGGAATCAGCAGTGACAGAAAAGACCAGATCACTGAAGTCAAATCCAGACGTATTTCCTCAGGGTTAGCACACGGAAGCTGTGGTCGAGATGGGGCCAAGGCTGTGTTTCATACTGGTAGCTGAAATTCATAATGTGTTAATATTTCTCATTAAGTGTTTGTTTTGAAGGCATGAGGGGATCATGAAGAGCAGTTGACAACTGGCACTGTGAGAGGACAAGAAAAGCCGTTGGTAGAGGTGAAAACTCAGTTGCTGTGGAGATCCCACAATGGAAGGGTCATGGAGAACAAGTGAGGCTTGGCACCATGAGAAACCAAGAGCCATGAGAGGCCACTGACGAAAGTGGATACCCCAGAATTAAAGATATCACAGAGAAAGGCTGAGGCTTGACACCAAGCCACAAGACCAGAATCCCTAACGAGGAGCCAGGATACTGATGGCAAGGATGTATGCTGATTGTAAATGCTATGTCCTTGGAATAACCAAAGACAGCAAAAGCTGTCCAGTTTTAGTGTTTGAATGTGATGTGTGTGTGTGTGTGTGTGTGTGTGTGTGTGTGTGTGTGTGTTTAAGTGCTACATGAACTGTTGTATGCTTTGAGGTCTGTTTCCATGGCAGTGTGGTAGAAGCAACATATCTAAACATCTTAATCTTTAAGAAATATCAAAAATATTTCTGTTTTGATTACGTTATCCTGTAACCATGATAGGAATTTTAAACAAAATGTAGGAACGTGTGCAGAGGGAGCTGCTAAGCTGCCAACACCAAAGGGTTAAACCTTTTATTAGCACAGTAAATGAATCTGAGCCTAGCATAGACTTGGCTGAACCTCTGCAATTACCTGGTGCACTTGGCAAGAAAGAATTGGGATTGTAATCAACATAATTATATGGCCAAGCTCTGGAGGAGTGATTTAAGAGTTGATGCAGAACATATTTGAGAACGAATAAACATAAAATAACTTAAATTTACAAGAAAGGTAATTTCAAGAACAAGCTACTTGAAATAAGTATTAACTAAATTCCAATTTGCTTCTAGAAAGTAGATGTTGTCTTGGGGTCATTTTGAGAATAGAGACTATAAAGTAAAGGGATGTATTCAGTTGCCAAATAGGGACCTAATGGGTATGCCTACAATGTTGTTCTGCCAACTTGAGCAGTCTTCAAGTGGGTTCTATATGCAGTGTATTACTTAACTGACAAGTAACATTTGGAGCCAACTCTTGCAGAAAATGTATAGCGATTGGTAATACACAAGATTAAATAGAAATGGCTTAGGACCAGTTTGCAATCCCACCAGCAATGGCCGAGTATGCCTCTTTCTCTACATCCTTGCCAGCATCTTCTGTCACATGAGTTTTTTTGTTTGTTTGTTTGTTTTTTTTTTTTTTTTTTTTTTTTTTTTTTTTTTAGCTTACCTATTCTGATTGGTATAAGGTGGAATCTCAGGGTTGTTTTAATTTGCATTTCCCTGATGACTAGGATGTTGAACATTTCTTTAAATGCTTCTAGGCCATTCAAGAGTCCTCAGTTGAGAATTCTCTGTTTAGCTCTGTAGACCACATTTTAATTGGGTTATTTTGGTTTTCTGGAGTCTTGAGTTCTTTGTATATTTTGTATATTCGCCCTCTATCAGATGTAGGGTTAGTGAAAATCTTTTCCAAATCTGTAGGTTGCCATTTTGTCTTATTAACAGTGTCCTTTGCCTTATAGAAGCCTTTCAGTTTCATAGGGTCCCATCTGTCAATTGTAATCTTAGAGCCTGAGCCATTGGTATTCTGTTCAGGAAATTTTCCCCTATGCCAATGTGTTCGAGGCTATTTTCAACTTTATCTTCTATTAGATTCAGTGCATTTAGTTTTATGTGGAGGCCCTTGATCCACTTGGACTTGAGCTTTGTACAAGGTAATAAATATGGATCAATTTGAATTCTTCTACATGCAGACTGCTAGTTAGACCAGCACCATTTGTTAAAGATGCTTTTTTTTTTTCTCTGTATGGTTTTGGCTTCTTTGTCAATGATCTAGTGTCCATAGGTGTGTGGGTTTATTTGTGGGTCTTCAATTCTGGAAATCAATCTGGTGGTCCCTCAGAAAGTTGGAAATAGTTCTACTTGAAGACCCAGCTATACCACTCCTGGGCATATACCCAAAAGATGCTCTACCATATCACAAGGAGACGTGATCCACTATGTTCATAGCAGCCAAAAGCTGAAAACAGATATCCCTCAAGCGAAGAATGGATACCAAAAATGTGGTTCATTTACACAACAGAATACTACTCAGCTATTAAAAACAAGAACATCATGAATTTTGCAGGCAAATGGATGGAACTAGAAAATATCAACCTGAGTGAGTTAACCCAGACCCAAAATGACATATATGGTATGTACTCACTGATAAGTGGATATTAGCCAAAAAGTTCAGAATACCCATGATACAACTCACAGACTGTATAAAGCTTAACAAGAAAGAAGGCCCAAGTGTGGATGCTTCAATCCCACTTAGAAGATGAACAAAATAATCACAAGATGTAGAGGGAGGGAGGGATTTGGATAAGAGAGGGAAGGGGAAGGGAAAGGGGCTAAGGGGAGGGGGATGACATTTGAAATGTAAGTATATAAAATAATTAATAAAAATATATTTAGAAAAAGTTTGAGTTAAAAAAGTAATGACTTAGGACAAGGAGAACAACAAACTAGAAGCATATTGAATTTTAATAAATCATGTGAAAAATGAATCTGACTTAGAGAGTCATGCTCTATACTCTGAGCTTTGTGCACGGTTTAATTTTTACTTTGGCTGAGGCTCTGTCTGTGCCACTGTATTTACCTAGTGATAGTGACCGAGTGTCACAGACAGTTAGATGGCTGTATCAGTTAGCCATGGTTAGTACCTACGTAATGACCATGTGAACAATAGATACAGAGGCTTGGAAAGAAGTCAAAAAGAACTTCAGAGAACTACTCCATGGAGAGATCCGTGTTAAGACGGACAGTGTCTCTATCAAGCATCACTACAGAAGTCAGGAAATGTGAAAGACATCACAGACAGAAATGTAGTGCAGACGATTATGACCAATTCTCTTCTGGTTCTGGCCTGTAATGTACATAGGATACTCTACATTTCATTATTATTCACGGCAACACTAGCCAAACTAGGTAAGATTAAGTTGTACCTCTTCAACAAAGTTTTAGATGGTGCAGAATTCTGCCATTCAGGGTTAGCTGCACAGCGTGATCAATGGTAAGGCCTCTGATACTTGCTTGGGTTTAATGTCAATATCTGACCTTAGATAAAATTTGGAGATATTATCTGGGCAATCTTATACTAATGCACAAATTTCCCCAGGTGAAATTAGGAATACATTCAGACTTCTGTAACCTCATACTTCAAACTTCTATAAACCTGAAGATCTGTCCTTAAAAGTTTATTCTTTTAGTGGGAGTAGGTGGGAAGGGTAGCAGGGGGGGGGTTTGGGGACTTATGGGATAACACTTGAAATGAAAATGAAGAAATTCTCTAATAATAAATAAATAAATAAATAAAGTTTATTCTTTTAATGACTTCTTAAAGCTTTCTTCGACACTTGTCAACTTATAATTTCATTTGCTCAAAGTCAACAGTTGTATCCTTTATTTTATTTAGCAAATCACAAAGTTAAGTATGTTATATATCAAACCATTGACTGCAGTGATGAATGGTACAAACAGGAAGTATCACTAGCTCTATTTGATCAAGGAACCTTTATCAAGGAAAATTTGAATATATTTTAAAACTGTATTCCCTTCTATTTTATACAATCTTACAGCATGTTATGGACATGGCTAATTTTTTTTTTACAGCTGACTTAAGACTGGGTAATATATAATATACAGGAATTAATATTTTCCCAGTTCTGGAGTCTGAAAAGTTTAAAATGCACAAGCTGCTATCTGGTCAGTACTTCCTGGTAGCATTGTCTCAGGGTGAGAAGAGGTGAACTTGCTTCTTCATAACGTCAGAGTGCTCAGAGTCTAAGCACATCTCAGAGGTCCCACATTTCAAGGTTGCTGCAATAGCAATTACAGTTCAAGATCAGTTTTGGAGGGGCAAACATTTAAGTACACACATACAGACTGACATACTCTGCTGGTTACACACAGTTTATCAGGGGATAAAGATTAAATTCAAAAGTAAGAGTCAAAAGGAAAACCGAGTCTTGCCTTCCTATGATTTCAGAAGGCTTTAGTACGCATCCATTTCGATGAGCATGGAGACAACAAGCAGAGTCCGCAGTCAAAACTGGGATAGCCTGATGCAGGCTAGTCAGTTATATCTTAAGTGTTTGCATTTGTTCCCTCACACATAGAAATGATTACAAGAAAAAAATCATTTGCCTACTATATCTTTATTATAATTTTTATTTCTATTACTTCTTTTATTTTCAATAATACAATATAATCACATCATTCATTTTTTCCTTTCCTTCATTTAAAACCCTCCCATGCCACCTCTTGCTTTCTTTCAAATTCATGGTATCTTCCTTTATTATTTGTTGTTACATGCAAACATATATATACATAAATGTTCCTAAATATACTCCCATCAGTCTGTATAATGTTACTTGTAAATATGGATATAAGCATATGCATAGACATGTAAATTCCTCAATATAGCCTGATTAGTCACATAGTGCTACCTTTATGTTTCCATGGCTGGCTGTTTGATACTGGACAAAGAATTGCCAGGCTCTCTAAGGAGGCCACCTCTCCTGCTCCCAGCCTTCTTTAGTTGCCCATGGTTCTTTGTGTAGGGTTGAAGCCTCATGGGATTTTTACATTCTGGCTGAGATGAGCTCTTTTAAGAAATATGTAGGCTTTGAGACCTTCACCCTCATTAATTGATCAATATCATTACTGGGACAGTGGAATATTACCAAAGAGGAAAATTATCATAACTCACCATCTTTTACTCGTGTGATGCCAGGTCTCTTTGGAGCTCTCCCCAAACAATAGCCACTTTATTGGACTTCTCAGCCTCCAGAACTGTGAAAATAAATTTTTGCTGTTGTTTTATTTGTTTTTGAGATAGGATCTTACTTCTTACCTTTGGCAGGCCTAGATACAGCTCAAAAGGATCCTCCTACCTCTGCCCTCTGAGCACTAGTATTACCTGGTATTACCATTGCTGCCAAGTTTCTATTTTGTAAAGGACTCACTGCCATTCTCTTATAGCTGCCAACAAAACATAGGCAGTGGAAACCTCAAGGGAGCTATGCCAATGGGGCTATTATGGCCCTGGCTTTTCTGCTAGACTTTTGATAGTCAAGTCTACATCGTCATTAGCAACCAATCTGCTGTTGTCTTTTGTTTCTTTGTGGTACATGCAGTAGGCTTTCTGTCTCCACTTTATAAAGATATATGATTTCTTTATCGGCCATCCGGTAGTTATTTTAATTTTGGTTTATTTAGTAACTATGTTTTCACTTTCATTCCTGATTTGGACTTCATTTCATTTACCTTTGTAAAGCCAGATAAGGTTTTGTCATTTTTCTAAATGTCTATGAGAAACCAACTTTCTATTGCAGTTATTTGTTTTGTTTTTATGTCCTTATTATCATGCTTTATTTTATTATTTCATTTCTTTTCTGGCTTTAGTTTCAATTTTCCACTTTTGCCTTTCCTTAAGATTATAAATATTGAGTACTGATTTGAGATTTTTGTTTTGTTTGTTAAGACAGGGACTCAAGTAGTCCCAGGTAGCCTCCCCTTTCATACATAGTCAAGGGTAGTTCTGACCTTCTGATCCTTCTGCATGGACTTCCTGATACCATAATGACAGGCAGGGTCACTATGCTCAGCTGAGAGATGTTTTATTATTTACTTTTTTATTTGGGGGGTTACAATATAATTACATTTCTCCCTTCCCTCTCCTCCCACCAAGCTATAAAATTTTTCTTTGGCCTAGGATTTTTGTATTATGTTTTCATTTTTATGTATCTCCAGATATTCTCTAATTATCCTGGGGCTTCTTTAATCCATAGGTTGTTTAAGACTATATAGCTTAACTTCCACTAATCTGTTAATCTTCTTGTTTCTTTCTATCAGCAGTTTCTAAGTTCACCCTGTTTTTATCAGTAACACATTATATAATTTCTAGCTTTAAAATGCATTTGGTTTTAGTTTGTGTCTAAACACGTATTCTGTCCTGGGTAATGTCTCATATTCTTTGTATTTGGCAATGATTAATCAGGACGTTCTGATGTCTGTTGAGTCTTGTATTGTATAAGTTTTCTGCTTCTGTAACTATCTTCCATCTGCTGTTCTGTCAATTTTTGAGAGTGGGCATTGATGCTTCAAATTATCATTATCAAAGTTTATTTATACTTTTTACTCTATCTGGTTTTGTTTCATATATAGTTATAATTTGCCATATAAATGCTTATAATTATTTTATATCCTTGTTGCATTTAACCTTTTACTGGTGCTTTGAAATGATCATTCATTTTCTTTGATGTTAGAATAGTGACTCCTGCCCCACTTTGGTTACTATTTGCACAGGACATCTTTCCCATACTTTTGATTTCACACTAACTGTGGTTTTGGTTTCACAATAAAGTTCTTATATTTTAAAACTATTTTTCTGGACTTTGTTTTCGATTGGGAGAGTTTAATCTATGTATATTTAAATCCATTACACATGCTTCTCAACTTATGATGAGGCTAAGACTTAATATATTTAAAACATAAGGGGTGGGGAGAATGCATTTGGTATACCTAGCCAGGAAAAATTATAGCTCTGTGATACAGAACACTATAGAGTCATTCAGTTCCCTGGCCTCAAGGTTGATGCAGAGTTGTGGCTTTCTACTACAGGCCAGTATTATGAAAATATTTTACTGTATAATGATATGCTGGGTAATAATAAAAATAAAAGAATGATATCACTTAATAACCTACTGAATAAACATAGTTTTCAACAATTACACAGTGGAGAAGTAGTGAGAGGATTATCTGTATCAATACAAAATATTTTCCATCTGATTTACAATTTTGTCTCTTGTATGTTAGTATTTTTGCATTGAATTTATTTTTATAGTGAACAGTTTTAGTTACTTCCTGTCTTTACTACTGGTCTGTTGCTATGAAGATACACCAGGATCAAGACCACTGGGGGCTTGCTTACAGTTTCAAAGTGTTAGTCCAACATTATGAGCATCATGGTGGGTAGCAGAGCTTTTACATCCTGATCAACAGGCATAGAGAAACACTGAGCTTGGTATAGGCTTTTGAAACCTCAAAGCCCAGCTCCAGTGACACACCTCCTCCAGTAAATAAAGCCACACCTACTTTAACAAGGCACACAAGTCCCACTAATGAGGGACCAAGGTTTCAAACATATGACTGTATGGAGGCCATTCTTATTCAAACCATGACACTTTACCCTTTTTGTGTATATTTTAAAACTATTTTCTTTATGCTTACCATATTGTATTAAATATTGTAAAGCTAATGCATTCTAATTTAAATTTCTACCAGATTAACATCAATTACCAACAAAACTATCTTTCTATAACATTTAGTCTCACTCTGATTCAGTTATCAGCATAAAAATCAGACATTTATACAATTGTGTCAAACTCATACACTTAACAATTAAGTTTTTTTTTAAAAAACCCATCAGCCTCTTAAGTCACATAGAAACCAAAATAGAGGAAGCTGAAATAATGGTAACTGTTAACATTATTCATTTTGACCTACATTTATCAGTGCATTAATTTCTTCCCGTGGCTTCAACTCCCTACCGACTTTTTTAGGGTAACACAGGCAGGACCTAAGTGTTGTAAGCAATGCATCATTCAGTGAAGAAAAAAACATGTTGGGAATTTTAGGCAGCAAGAGATACTGTAAGAAAAAGATAAATCGTGAAGGTGGGTTGAAAGTATAGAAAGCACAGAAATATGTCTGGGGCTTCCAAAGACATCAGTTTTCTAGATGACAAGTGTACCTGTGTAAGATGGTTCCAAACAACAGAACAAACGGCTGGAGATTTAACTCACTGGGCAAAGGGTTGAGCTAGCATGCATAAAACCTGAATTGAATCCCCAGCACCTCTTAAACTAGGTATAGTGTCAAGAACCTGTGATTCTGGTTGGATTCAAAGATGGAGCCGGGAGGATCAGAAGACAAAGGTCATCCTTAGCAACACAGTGATCGCAAGATCAGCCTTAAGATCTCAAGTCAACACCTGGAAAATCAAATAAAAATCAAAACTAAGAATAAGCAAGCAAGCCAGCATAACAAGTTCACATGTGGTCTAGAGGTGAAATGGTGATTGGTGTCCCTGACATTATGGGGTCAAAAGTCACAGCTGCCCCACATTCAGTCACATCCTGAACACGCCATAGAATTTGACCCACAGTGAGAGTCTCTCCATCTCTTTTCCAGGTGTAAGCTGTTTCCTTAATCTCAAGTTAAGGAAAAATCCTTTTAATCCAGGAACTCCTGTAATGCAGAGAGAGACAGGAAGGCAATGAGTATCTGTGCATCCTTATTACATAATACAATCAGCCACTTGGTATGCTGACCTGGCATAAATGTGCCTCAATCAATAAAGTTTTCAATATCACGTATTAAAAAAACTGAATTAACTTTCCTCACTAACACAACAAAATTTTATTATAACATTTTATCAAAATAGTAAAACACCTATCTATTACAGAATCTGTCTTGAATTGATGCTTACTCTTTAGGGTATAATTTCAAATAATTTTAAATGATTAAAAATACTTTAAAATAAAATTTTATTGTTTTTGGCAAAAACATTTACTATAAATCCTGTCTTCTTAAATATTTAACTGTACAACAAATTGTTGTTGACTATGGGATGGTGTTGCTCAGCAACTCCAGAGAGTGTCTGTCTTCGTCAGATGGAATTTGATCCTCATAACTTGATAGCTTCCTTGATTCATTTTGCCCTGAAAGGGACTCACTTTTTTATTCTGGGAATCTACTTTATATAACTCGTGTAATCAAGTCCATATCTTTCTGTCATTGGCTTATTTAATTTTGGGGATAATGCACTTTAAGTTCATTCACTATAAGTCAGGTATTGAAGAATTTTCTTCCTTTTCAAGGCTAAAATCTGTTCTGCTATATGCATATGCTATACACTTAAACAAATCTTTTTCTTTTTTCTTTTTTCTTCCCCCCCTTTTTTCTATCCTGAGGCAGGATTTCTGGATCATATAATAGTTATATTTTCAATGCTTCAGAAACATCTGTGATATTCTACATGTGACTAGCTGTCAACCGAAAGGCAATTAAGTGGGACTTGATGATGTCATTTTCCTTTATGGAATCAAAGTGGCCTCTTTACCTACTTTGTAATCAGATGGATGAAAGAGCAATTAAGAAAGACCTGAATCAGATGATAAACTATCTTTTTAAAGGCGACTGATAACAAAAACAAAACTTAAGAGGGTAGGTAAGCCCAGAGACAGTGCTCACAGAGAGGTATGGAAGAGAGTGTGGGGGATTCCAAGATTCCCTTTAAATAAGGACTTGATACCTAAGGATAGTGATTCTCACCCCTTCCTAATGCTGTGATCCTTTAACACAGTTCCCCACGTTGTGGTGACCCCCAACTATAAAATTATTTCATTGCTCCCTTTCACCTGTAATTTTGATACTGTTATAAATCACAATGTAAATGTTTTATTTGTGACCGCAGTGGGTCAGAACCCACAGGTTGAGAACCATTGCTTTAGGAGAAAGACAAGGTCAGCACAAACCTAGTTCTGTGAATTTGTTTCAGACACACTCAAATGTCCTACCACACCAGTGCCACTGCAGAACAGTAACAATTCTCCACTCTCAAACTACTAAGACACACAAGGAGATTTTCAACCAAGGAGCACACTCCAGATGGCATCAATGTGAGACACATATGCTCCCTCCCATCATGAATGGAAGGCCATTCTTGACTCTGGTCAGTATTAATCGCGTTATCTCAAGGATGACACAAAGTGAACCCATCAAAGCATGAGACAAAAATCCAGGGGTAGGTTGAGCAAACCTCAGTAAAAGAAGACAAATGTGAACAATGGTAGCATGGAGGGCGTTTTAAAAAGATGCCGTTCTATAGGAAATGAACACAGCTTTGCTCTATGAAAACTAACTTGGAGGGAGAAAAATCGGGGTAGAGTGATTTGATGTGGTCTACAAGGGCATTAAGAGCCTGGATGGGTGTGTTTATGCAATAGAGTATCTTATAGAAACTTTCAAAGGCTTATTAAATCAAAATTTGATTTGCAGGAAGATTTTGCTTACACAGTTACATGGGCTTTCCCTCCATCTGGCGTGTTACTACTGCTTGAGAGCTCAAAGTCACCCTTCTACAGATTTCCTCATGGCTCAGCAACATCTACATTATGAAGTTGTGCATGTGACCTTCCAACCCAGCAATATATTCATTTATCATGAGGCAGAATAACTCTCCTGGTGTCTATGAGGAGTTTGAAAATGATGCCAGTTGGTTTCTTCTGCTACTGTTTAGGAGTTCAAAGTTCTATAGCAATAAAGGAAAAGGGTCACAGAGGCAGGGAGGTTGAGGAGAACTCAAGAAATTGCCACAGGAAAATGTCACATCCTTAATTCACTCTGGGTAAAGGTCATCCAAAGACTACTAGGTAGACAGACACCACCAGGTACTTAGACACACACACTAACACATATGGGCCACACAGTCAGGCAGAGGGACACACATAGACTAGCACACGGGCTTAATGGGTGTGGGTAGACATAGTGACCTACAAAGTGATTCAAGCAGGACAGAGAAGGCAAAAGCAAAAGGCAATCACCTCTGACTTCAAGTCTCTAGTTGTACAGAATCACACAAAAGAGGCATTCTCCCAGGAAAGTTCTATACAGATTACATCACTGTTTACTTTTGAGATCCTTGGACATTGCTTGTCAAATTTTGTGTTGACCCAGAGCACCCTAGAAGTCTACCATTAGCAATCTTGGATAATCTGTATCAGTCCCATATTATCCAAGCATAACCTGGCATTCCAGACTTTCTGTTTCCCTTAGGATGCATAACTTTGATGATCTGATGTGACATTAATAAGCAAACCCAGAGGGGAATGCGATATTTCTTTGATGATGAAATTTTGTTAGAGAGTTATCAATACCTTCCCAAAACAGACATATTTGCCTTGTGGGTAACAATTTCAGTGGCTGCGGGAACAGGTTATTACCAGACAATGAAGACAAGCGGTATCCTGCCTCTATTCTTTTGTATGCAGATACATGCGTTACGGGTAGGAACCTGTGGCATCTGAACATATTAATAAGCTCATTTTTAGTTGTGAGCAGATACACAGTAGGAAACAGCAATGGGCCCTTGCTCACTTAACTTCAGGAAAAACAGTCAAGAACTACATCCACCATCTCTAGCCCCAGTGACTAAGAGTTTGTTGCAAATAAAGAGATGTGAGCTTTACAAGTAATAACGGCAATCAATTTCTTCGCTCAGCTCAAAATAGGAAATATTGTAAAATGATGGCTCTCATCAAGGAACTATTCTGGTCCTGATGAGATATTCTTGTGCTCCCCTCATTAGATCACTGGTACTGATTTGACATTATCAACAGCCTTTTTGTGAACAGTACCAAGCACATTATGTAGTAGCAGAAAGGCTGTGGCTTGCACGACACTGCTTCAAAGCTTTATTGGCTGACCCCCACATCACATCAAAACACATCTTCCAATGTCATTGTTTATACTTCCTTTATCTTCAATCGATGCAACTTTCCCAGCTGTTGATAATTTTTCAAGTCTTAGAGACAGATCCGATCAGAGAAAACAAAATTCAGTGATATGATTTAAACATGAATACATATTTGGCTAAGTTTATTTTTAGATGGTATAGGTGAGTAAGTAGACACATTTGAAAAGGAAACTAGAAAATTGACCTAACATAATTTCTGTGGAAGAGCCATTACATTCTTTTGAATGGATAATATTTATTTTATGTGTATGAGTGTTTTGCCTACATGTATGTATATGTACTACATATGTGCCTAGCACATAAGAATGCCAGAAAAGGATGTTAGATTCTCTGGAAATAGTTAAAATAGTTGAGTGCTGCCATGTGGATTCCAGGAAACAAACATGGGTTCTCTGCAAGGGAACTGAACCATCTCTCATGCCCACTCCTCCTCTATTTCTTTTTTTATTCTCCCAATTTTTAATTAGGTATTCTCTTCATTTACGTTTCAAATGCTATCCTGAAAGTCCCTCATACCTTTCCCCCCCACTCCTCTACCCACCTACTCCCATGCCTTGGCCTGGGTGTTCACCTGTACTGGGGCATATAAAGTTTGTAAGACTTAGGGGCCTCTCTTCCCAATGATGGCCAACTAGGCCATCTTCTGCTACATATGTGGCTACAGACATGAGCTCTGGGGGTACTGGTTAGTTTATATTGTTGTTTCTCCTATAGGGTTTCAGACCCCTTTAGCTCCTTGGGTACATTCTCTAGCTCCTCCATTGGGGGCCCTGTGTTCCATCCAATAGCTGACTGAACATCCACTTCTGTGTTTGCCAGGCACTGGCATAGCCTCACAAGAGACAGCTATATCAGGGTCCTTTCAGCAAAATCTTGCTGGTGTGTGCAATAGTGTCTAGGTTTGGTGGCTGATGGGATGGATCCCCAGGTGCAGCAATCTCTAAATGGACCATCCTTTCATCTCAGCTCCAAACTTTGTCTCTGTAACTCCTTCCATGGGTGTTTTGTTCCCAATTCTAAGAAGGGGCCAAGTGTTCACATTTTCTCAAGTTTCATCCAGACTCATGGTTTACCAGAATACTCTTTCAAGAGTTTGCTCTAGCCATTGTATGGTTAAGTGATAAGTTTTATGGAGTGGTATTAAGTAGGGGTGTGTTTATCCCTGTGTCCTGCATCTTTCTTGGTGTTCTCCATTTCTTCCTATATCTGAGTCTCTAAATGTGTTCTGTCTCTCCCTATGTACTTTGTTTCTCCATGTGTTCTGTGTCTATTCCTGTGCTCTGTGTTTCTGTGTGTTCTGCATCTCTCTGTGCTCTGTGAGAGAACTGGAGGCTTTATTCTGCCTAGTACTTCCCTCCTGCTGCTGACTGAACCAGCTGCCTACTGCTGGGATGAAGTCTCCTCCTTCACTATCAGCAGCACAGACCACACCTGTCTGTGAAATAAGAAATTTCCCTTAGGAAGAAAGACAATGAGTTTTAGATCATGTTGAAAACTATGCTAACTTGGGATTAAAAATAATCAAATCACTAAATTATGTAAAGTGGTTTAATGATTTAACTTGCAGAAGACACACAAAGTGAAAATTTCTTGAGTGCATCTAGCATCTCTTAAGTAAACTATCTACATACCTAGAAGATGATGAACATCCTGTGAACCCTCCAGGGGGTGAAAACTTTCAGTCACTGAAAAGATGATCATAAGAGTTTACCTGTGGAGAGGTCCCCAGAGAGTATAGATCTCTGGTAGTTTTTACATCCTTTAAAAATGAATCTGTGATGGCTATTATAGTCTTGAAGTAGGTGACAAGTGGACTTGAATTATATATTTAAGAGTTTGAAGGAAAGTAAAAGAAGAATGAACAAAGAAATTGAAGTAGACTTCAAGGCCAACAGCAGAGGCTCTTGACATAAGCCTCTGAGAGAACACTGCCCACAGAAGAAGAGGATGTTTACGGCGGCTATAACTACCTGACCCACAAAGCTCCCATTCCATGGAAGCATGAATGCATCAGACAGGAAGATAAAGGCAGAATAGAAAATACAAGCAGAGAAGGCATAGAAACAGATCATTAGGAAGCCATCAGAGGAGGGCAAACCAGAAAGATGTAGAAGTCAAGAGAGAATATGTGAGACAGCAGAGGATTCAAGTCTCTGTGTCAGTCAAGGGTGTGTTTTAGAGCTTAGATAGGCAGGTTTGAAGTCTCTTCCTTCATAGCCCTTTTCCCAATACAACACTGTATTACTCGGTAAAGCCCGGATTCTGTTTGTACACATGATTTATATTGAATTATATTCTCCTAGGTATATTGCCTCTGGTGACATTATTAAAACTTTATGATTTTCAAATAAAGGGAGAATCAAGAAGACTATGTACTTTGCAATGGTAATTATCAATTTATTTTGAAACATTATATATAATGTTTTTCTTTATTACAATTTTTTTCTCTTGGGTATTTGTTGAAAAGAAAACATTTGGTGCGAACACTACATTTCAATGGAAAGGCATCAATTACTTCAATTAGATATCACATATTTTAAAGTCATGTTTTACTGATATTTCAAGCCTTGGATTGCTATCAGAGGACGTAGAACTTGCCCTCTGACACCTTCTCTGTCCTCTTGCTGTGTTATGCCGATTAACATTAGCCATAATCCCACACAGCTTCCTAGGTCTCACCCTTCCAAGATTCATGACTTGAAAATTCATCCAGAGACTAGCACATTTGCATGGCCAAAGTCACTTCTCATAGTGTTTATAAAATACAACATATTCAGGTTTAGGCATTGCATAATACAGCAGTGGCTTTAAAATTAAAAAATAATGACTTAAAGTTAATAATTTTACAATTGATTCTCTTATTATTATAGCCCTTATAATTTATATTGCATTATGTTGTACATTATGTATTATATATCATTATATTATATAAATATTACATATAATATAATATATATTGAAGTGTTTTACAGCCATAGAAAAAGTTTTATCTTTTGCAGAAAATAATGGATGTAAATGAAGGTAATCAAGACAAACACTGTATGTTCCCTCATCTGTATTTATGAGTTTTATATAGTCATAAAAGTTATGAATGTATTATTAAGAGAGAAGTGTGATTATCCCAAGGAAGGTAAAAAGGATGAAAGGAGGGGTAGTGGGAAATTGCACAGGGTGTCAGTATTCTTAGCATATAATAGATACCATTTTAATATAAATTTTAAAATAGATAAAATTTAAAGGAAAGAAAAAATTGAAAAGAAACAAAGGAGAAGTATTGATGTATAAGCATAAAGACTAGTTAAGATCCCCACAGTGTGTAAAAAGCTGAGGTTATACCTGCAACCTCAGTGGTATATATATATATATATATATATATATATATATATATATATATATATAATATACATACAGTAAGTGGTATAAAATACATAGTATATTAACATATCATATATTATCATATAATATATTGCCTTGGATTTCAATTTAATATATTAATAATGTATATATTGTATATGATATATGTATATGCTGTATATATTATATATGAAATGATATATGTGATATATTATATATAAATACAATGCAATCATAGTTATATAATATTTATTATATATTATAACATTAACACCTCTGAAACACTGATTCCTTTTTGTCAAGTATCTTGTTCATAGATTTTTGTTTCAGGATGTGCACATCATAGGAGCTACTACATCTGTAAAGGAATCATTACAAAGTTCATAAGTTTGGTTGCTTCTCCATTTACATGAAAATCATAAAGCTTTAATAATGTCTCCAGAGAAAATATACCTAGGAGACTATATAATTTGATACAAATCACATATACAAACAGAATAATATCATATTAATTATACATTAATATTATATATCATATTATATATAATATAGCATTAATTTTACTGTTTTCAGACACCTTGATTGGTCCTAAAATTTATTTCACTATGATCCAAAAAGCATTGGTGTAGAAGTGTGTCTGCATATGTTGGCTTGGCATCTCAGAATTGGTATTACATCAGTTTGAATGCATTAATAATAGCCTCAGAGTACCCAAACTGCATCACTGTCACATTAAGGAAAAAAATTCAAAAGCTCTTCCCTTTGGTATAATTTAGCCATGAGCAAGCCCATATTTGAATTCCCTACTTTTCTCTCCCTGTATCTTGTTTCCCTTGTCTGTCTACTGTATGAGTCTGAATCTATGCCTTTCTGATGGTGTCTTGTTATTGTCTGTTCCTGTCTCATTCTTTGTGTGGATGTGTCCCTGGGTGTCTATAATAAAGAGGTTTACTTTCTCTTTTATTGAACAGCACAGAAAGTATCACATGGAGGAAGGAATGAGGAATACTTTATAGAAATCTTTAACAGAGTTTTATAAGGGATCAAGTCACTGACTCTGACTTCAACTGACCCAGATAACAACTGACCCAGATAAATGCTGTCAACCAATATTCATATTTTGTCTTCAACATTTATAACATAGATATTCATTTTGTAATGTTGCTTTCAACCTATACTTTCAATTTCCAACACTTATTTCTATTAAGCACACACACACACACACACACACACACACACACACACACACACTATTCTTGGCTAGGGGCATTTAAGATTACAGCTACATATTATCTTAGGATGTAAAAGTTGATTACATGGGAATCCAAGGCAGGTAAGGTTGGTTGATACATTGTTCTCTTAAAGGCAGGTTAAACAGGTTGGATACACAGTAGCTTAGCAGTCTTAAGTATTAAGCAACATCAAGGTGTGTTAATAACTCTGGCTATAAGGCTCTAGTCTCTTAGAATGTTAAGAGATATTTTCATAACAATGCATTGTCATATGGTATAGCTGGGTCAAGCAGTCATGCAAGGTCTATTTCTAGTTTTGGATTTGGTCTGTTTGTCTGTTTGAGAACCTTCATGCTAAAGGGCACTTTGTTAACATTGCAGGCCACTTTGATATACTATTTATTATATTTCATACACTTGGTTTTGATTATTGAGGGTAAGCAAGGTTCTTTTACAAATGTAGTGGCTTCTAGTGTGCACACCCTGAAACACAGAATATTTGGATAAGTTAAGATACTTGGCAAGGAAGAACCAGAGTTTCAGAGGGGTGAACGTTGTTTATTACTAGACCCTACAATAGGGAGGTTGTCCTAGACTGTCTCCAAGAGGTGATGATATCATCACACGTCAGAGTTGACAACCAAACAATATGGGTGATTTTCAGGAGAAAGGGAGCCTTTCTCTTCTTAGGTCTCTACAAAGTTTGTGTTTCTGCTGCTAGCACTTTTTCTTTTCTGGAGACTAGTTCTCACTATTTAGGCCAGGCTAGCAGGCTGGCCTTAAATTTGTGATCCTCTTACCTCAGCGAGGACTGATTAGAGGAATATACCATCCTACTTGCCTGCTGACACTGATTTTATCCAATTTGACTTCTACATGATAGATATTATAGGCTGAAAATATGGCATGGTCAGCTCCTGAGTTCCAAGTGTTATTTTTTTTAAATGACAATAAGTAGGAAACTCATATACCAAGTCAAGCAGTAAACCAGTAATACTTCATATGGTACCGAGTTATTCTCTTCTTCGTGGTGGGAGTGAATTTTGAGTACTAGTAAATCAAATAAATATTAAGGTTCAAAACTATGCACAGTTATCGTTAACAACAGATAGTCTCCTGGAAGTACAAAGTAGGAGAACTGTAACAAACTTAATCCATTATTGCAGGTTGGTCAGAGCACATTGCATTACAACAGCCAAGAGAATGCCCAGTGCTGTACACATGCTGGCCTGCCCAAGTCATATCTTCAGTGGTCTTGAACAACTTGTCTGTCTCTGTCTCTCTGTCCATCTTTCTTCCTTCCTTTCTTTCTTCCTTTCTTTCTGCCTTCCTTCCCTTCCTCTCTCCATTCCCTTCCCCTTCCTCCCTCTCCTTTGTCCTCCCTTCCTTCCTTCCTTCCTTCCTTCCTTCCTTCCTTCCTTCCTTCCTTCCTTCCTTCCTAGCTTGCCCTGGAACTCCCTATACAGACCAGCTTGGCCTTGAAATCAGAGATCCCAATTGTTTCCTGCTGAGGGCTGGGATTAAACGGGCTGGGATTAAATGCTCATGTCTCTAGCTGCATATATGGAAGAAGATGGCCTAGTTGGCCATCATTGGGAGGAGAGGCCCCTTGGTCATACAGACTCTATATGCCCCAGTACAGGGGAATGCCAGGGCCATTACGTGGGAGGGGGTGGGTAGGGGAGCAGGGCAGGGATGTGGGAGGGTAAGGGGAAATTTCTGGATAACATTTGAAATGTAAATGAAGAAAATATCTAATAAAGAGAAGAAAAAAAAAACACATGCCTCCATACTTGGCCCACTTACATAGTTTCTTGACTACAGCAAGTTGTATTTTCTCTTTAACGCACTGGGCCTTATTATTTTAAGAAAAATGTTTATGAATTGATACTAGGCTGTTCAAAAATCCTTCCTCTCTTTAAATTTCTGAGCCATCCACCTTCTCAGTTTGTTTCATTTGGGATCTTTTTCTCAAAGCTCCTTCTTTCTACATATTCACTGGACACTTAGAGGTGTGAATAAATCCATCTTAAACCATTAATTAAATAATTCACAAACAATAGGATGCCATGAGAAGCCAGAATAACTCTGGCATATATACATTATCCTAAGAAACAGACAATTCAATGAATGTATCCCAATGGCCAGGGACACAGATCTAGCTGCCTGGTGAGTTCTTCTCATTGATGTCCACACAGGCAATGAAAAACATTTTAGGGCAAGCTAAACATGAAACAGAGGTATACTGATTAAAAACAATAAGAGATATTCAAATATACCACTAAGAGAAAGGAAGGCTTCTCTCTGAGAGAGTCCCAAATATACTTCTTCACAAATGGGGCACATATGGACTTTGGGTGTCTCTCAAGTTACATCTCTAGGGGTTTCTACGAAGCCCTCCTTTTCAACATTGCACAAAGAATATTTCTTAACAGTTTTAAAAAGTTAAAGGAATTTTTCTCAATACATGATTTTGGTCTAGGAGAGGGGAGTGTTAGGACCTTTCAGCCCTACATCAGCACAGCCTAATCACTGCCACTGATACCCTTGATTGGGGTGTATCTGCAGATGTGTCACTTGGTTCTAAGTGAAAGCAATCTACTTATCTTTGATAAGATGCCTTTTGGAAAACACAGGTTGTCTCAATGAGCCATTTAGTCCCTATCGGTGAATCTGAAGTTCTATTAAGCAGCAAAAGCAGCCGAGCCTAGGAAGCGAGCATCTCTGCCTCCCCCGCCCCCAACGCTCCTCTACTCATGCTGCCACAATCCAAGGTCTTTCTAATCCACCTCAAAAGCAGATGCAAATTATATTTTAAAGTTGTTGAAGCGGGCTGGTTTGGGATTGCACAAAATGTTTGAGGAACACAGATGGGATAGGAAGAGAGAATGGGAATCCCTTAGAAGGGCTAGGGAAGAGGGTACTTCAAGCTGACAGAAGCACAGGTGGGTACCAAGCCTGGGAATAGCATGGACGGGCTGCGGAACACCACAGAGCAGTGGGATGAGTGGGGTGGGGGGCAAATATCAATGAATAATCAGGGGCACGTTAGTCTTTCATAAAGTCTCATGATTAAAATCCATATGTGCCTCAGAATTATGCTGACCACAGATTTCCACCTCTACTCTCAAAACCCTAGGCGACTGAAGAGATATAAATTCTCCATGCTAAAGAGCAATGAAGTGACTTCACTAGGAGATCCCTCCCTTTCTGTGTGCTCCTGACATAAAAATCCACTCTCTTTAATAAATCACTAGCCAAGATGATTCATGTTGCTATTCATCATGTAACCAAGAGAGTCAGCATGCCAATGGACGTGTAACTGCCTTTTGCCAGTGTCTACACCTGGACAGTAGTTAAGCTGTGGGTCAGGATCCAGAGGGTATGTGTTGTTATTTCTGGATGTTTGTGTCCTAGAACAAGGGATATGACTGCAGACACAAAGATGGTAAGTAGTAGGGACAGACTATAGAGTCAGGCTTTGTGCACTTAACTCAGTGTGTGTGTGTGTGTGTGTGTGTGTGTGTGTGTGTGTGTGTTGGTTCTGTAATCAACTAGCCTCTCTCTCTCGCTCTCTCTGGTTCCTCTCCGTCTCTCTGTCTGTCTCTCTCTTGAGATTTTCTTAGCCGTTGGTTTATTTGCCTCCCATCACCCTATTTCTTCCTCCCCTCTCTCCTTTTTTCTCTCTCCTTTTTTCTCTCTCCTTTTTTTCTCTCTCCTTTTTTCTATTGCTAGAGATAAACCTAAAGACCCCTTTCTTCCATTTTGAAATGATTCGCAACTTCTCCCTTAACTCATACAGTGTGAAGGTTCCAGGGAATAAAGTGTAATATGTTTATGATTTCTGCTTCTAAATCATCTATGCCATATAGAAAGAAGTTTGACTGGGCTTCATATCCTCTCAGATCCTTTAAACCTATGCATCTTCATAGATATTTATAAAAAACAATGCTAGAAAAATGGCCAATCTTCCTCATAGAAAGATAGATAGATAGATACACAGAGAGGGAGAGAGACAGAGAGACAGAGAGACAGAAAATCAGTGTTATTAAAAATCCAGAGAAAGAGTTGAGTGGTTAAGATCACTTACTGCTCTTGTAGAAAACCCAGGTTTCATTCCCAACACCCACAAGGAAGCTTACGGTTGTCTGTAACTCCAGTTCCAGAAGATCCAGTGGCATTGTCTGGCCTTATGGGTACAGTATATATGTGGTACACACATACATGCAGGCAACACACTCATGCATACAAAATAAAAATAAAGAAGAAAATCTAGAAAGAAAGCTTGACTTCATAGTCAGATCTTTGGTGTTCCACTGTCTGTTATATACGCATACAGTACCATAAAGCATTTTCTAATTTTCTATTTGTACTTATATAAATAATCAAATATATATCAATAGACATACTACAATTCAATACAACTGGACCATGGATGGTTCAGTAGTTAAAGGTGCAAAGCCCGATGACCTAATTGGGACCTCTGGAATCCTCATGGCAAAAATAGAGACTTGACTTCTGTCTTAGTCAGGGCTTCTATTTCTGCACAAACATCATGACCAAGAAGCAAGTTGAGGAGGAAAGGGTTTATTTAGCTTACACTTTCATACTGCTGTTCATCACCAAGGAAGTCAGGACTGGAACTCAAGCAGGTCAGGAAGCAGGAACTGATGCAGAGGCCATGGAGGGATGTTCTTTACTGGCTTGCTTCCACTGGCTTGCTCAGGCTGCTCTCTTATAGAACCCAAGACTACCAGCCCAGAGATGGTCCCACCCACAAAGTGTCTTTCCACCTTGATCACTAATTGAGAAAATGCCTTACAGTTGGATCTCATAGAGGCATTTCCTCAACTGAAGCTCCTTTCTCTGAGATAACTCCACCTGTGTCAAGTTGACACAAAACTAGCCAGTACAATTGACCCCTTGTCAACTTGACACACAAATACATCACTAGTAAGCCTCAATCCTTAGTTCTTATTCAACCCCAAGATCTTAAATACCTTTAAAAGTCCCATAGTCTTTACATATTAAAAGTTCGATCCTTTTAAAATATCCAGTATCTTTTAAGATTCAAAGACTTTAAAATTCAAAGTCTCTTAACTGTGGGCTTCACTAAAAAACTTCCTTCAAGAGGGAAAAATATCAGGGCACAGTTACAATCAAAAGCAAAATTCATTCTCCAACTATCCAATGTCTGGGATCCAACTCATGATCTTCTGGGCTCCTTCAAGGGCTTGGGTCACTTCTCCAACCATGCCCTTTGTAGCACACATGTTGTCCTCTAGGCTCCAGATGCCTGTACTTCATTGCTGCTGCTGTTCTTGGTGGCCATCTCATGGAACTGGCATCTCCAAAATGCTGCTGCCTTCTACTATAACTAGGCTTCAACACTAGCCTCTCATAGGCTCTCTTCATGGTGCCAAGCCTCAACTTTTTTGCATGACCTCTTCAGTCTTGGGCCATCAATTGCAACTGAGGCTGCACTTTCACCAATGGCCTTCCATGGCCTCTCACAGTGCTTCCAAGGCCTCAGCTGCTCTGCATGACCCACTTCATGCCTTCAAAACCAGTGTCACCTGGGTAACTCTTACACATTACCAAGTCCAGCCACAGCACAAGGTACAACCATGGCTATCTCTGGAACACAGCCTCCTTGTGCTTTCAGAAAACACTTCCCAGAAGATGTCACCTCAATGATGCTGGTCTCTTCTTAATCACTGCTAATTTCTTAGCTCCAGCTAACCAGCATCAATAGTTCCAGTAATGCAAAGGTTTTGCTTTAGTAGTTCTGGTATCTTGTTAATCACAACTGATTCTTCAGTCCCAGCTAACCAGAACCACAGAATCTTCACAATCCAAAATAGCAATGGCCCTGAAAAGAGTCTTTAATTTCCCTCTGAAATTTCACAAGCCAGGCCTCCATCTTCTGCATTGTTCTCAACATTATCTTCCAAGCTCCTATACAACATTTGACAAAAAGCTCTTAACACAGAATGGATCTTCTAGCCCAAAGTTCGAAAGTTCTTCCACAGTCCACCCCAAAACATGGTCTGGTTGTCACAGGAATACCCCACTTCTGGTACCAATTTGTCTTAGTCGGGGTTTCTATTCCTGCACAAACATCATGACCAAGAAGCAAGTTGGGGAGGAAAGGGTTTATTCAGCTTACACTTCCATACTGCTGTTCATCACCAAGGAAGTCAGGACTGGAACTCAAGTAGGTCAGGAAGCAGGAGCTGATGCAGAGGCCATGGAGAGATGTTCTTTACTGGCTTGCTTCCCCTGGCTTAGTCAGCCTGTTCTCTCACAGAACCTAAGACTACCAGCCCAGAGATGGTCCCACCCACAAGGGGCCTTTCCCCCTTGATCACTAATTGAGAAAATGCTTTACAGTTGGATCTCATGGAGGCATTTCCTCAACTGAAGCTCCTTTCTCTGTGATAACTCCAGCTGTGTCAAGTAGACACAGAACTAGCCAGTACAACTTCCAATTCTGATATCCACATGAGCAAAGTGGTGTTTTCATCTGCTTCACATAATACACAAACAATAATGTAACAAGAAAAAGTCTCCAACTAAAATCTAAATGTTTATGGTTCTGACTGGTTTATACTAATGTATCTGAACAAGATTCAGCTCTTGACACAATAAGAACTTAATATTCTTGGAGTTTAAATCCTTCCTAGTAAATTGTAATAATTTATTTTTTTAGCTTAATAAATGTTGTCTCTTCCAAGCATATTAATGTGAAAATCAAATGTGACTATCATCAGAGTATAACTACTGTGGGTTATTCATTTCTTAGGAAGATGAAAAGGTATTAGAAAAAAAAGTACTTGTTATTTCATTAAATTTGAGTGAAAATATATCCTATCATTTTGTAGCATTAATTCTGCAAACCAAGTAGAGCTCTACATTCTAATTCAGGTTTTTAAGATACAGATGATCAAGAACTCCCTTTATTAATTCTGAATTTGAATTCCTTTGAGGAGACAGACACTGTTAGTCTAACAAAGAAGACTTTATTACTGGTTAGGACTCCAGGGCAATACAGAGAAACCCTGTCTCAAAAAACCAAAAAAAAAAAAAAAACTTTTCATTCATAGTGAATCTGAAAGATTCATATTCCGTGGTTGACTGATGCAGTAGACCTAAATATTGTTTGGTTTAGGGGTAGGGAGAGCTGTACCTGTGACAACAGAGAGTAGAACTGACAAAGACATTAGTGGAGAGAGAGATATATAACAGATATGGTGCTGACCAAGACAATGACAGAATGATCTGTCAGCAACATGCAGGGTACTGTGGGACTAGCCTATTTTGGTTGAATGAGGCTTGCTCTGGTGACCCAATAGAGAAATCTACAAGGGATGAAAAGGCGAGCCATGTTCCCAGAATCAGGTGCCTGTCCATAATTCTGTGACTATCAGTCATGCAGACAATGTCCCAAGCTTCTAACATTCTGGCTAGACTCCATCCCCACAGTTACCTAACTATAGCCAGGTATGCTCTTCCCCACAGTTAACTGATAGCCCAGCCCACTATAAGAGGTGGCTCCTCCTCGTTCTTTTTAGCCCTCACCTTCCTTACTCTCTATCCCTCTTTCTCCCATGGGGACAATGACAATGACACCAGGTCTTCCTACCTGACCCCTGTGGGGACAATGACAATGACACCAGGTCTTCCTACCTGAACCCTGTGGGGACAATGACAATGACACCAGGTCTTCCTACCCAGAATCTCTCCATCACTGTCCTTTCATCCCACACAGCTGAGCACCTCTGGGAGACTGCTGTCCTTCGTGATGGAGTGATGGAGTGACCATGCCTTCTTAACTCTTGGCTGTGAGAAGAGAGGAGGTACAAGCTTGCCCACGGTAAAGAATTTAATTTGTGATACAAGTTTTTTAAAATTATAAGAATGTAATGCTAGAATTCGGCCACTGCTCAGGTCACTGGATCTGCAAGAGACTTTCCCCTCTCACAGACTGTAAAGACCTTCCTCCTGAGACATTGTGAGTCCCTAGCTAACAATCTTCCCAGTACTAAGATCCTTCACCTGTGAAGTGAATTTATACCAAAGTGGACACTGGCAGCCACACATCAGGCTTGCCACTAACTGCCCTGTCTGCTGCCTGAGAATCAGATACCCTGTGAAACCTTCTTCATCCTCAAAAAGGTATAGACCTCCATATGAACTCTGATTTTTTCTGTCTAGAACCCTTGCCTTGTTGTCTGCCTCTGGGACTGGGACTGGGACTGGGACTGGGACTGGGACTGGGACTGGGACTGGGACTGGGACCATTCCTCAGAGTATTGTACTCCTGTATGGTTACCTTTCTCTTCTGTCTGTCCATGGGATTGATTAGTCCTTTTCTAATAAACTCCTTATTCTGTCATCTGTCTCAGTACTGCTCTTGAAAATCTGTTCAAAGTCTTTTAAATACTTTAACCACTTCATGTTTGTCTTCCATCTAATCTTCTGTTTGAAGATAAAATTGTGGGTTTTTTTTATTATTATTATTTTAAAATGTTTATGAAAAAGAGTAAAGAAAGTTAAGAGAATTTTGGAGTAAAGGAAGAGATCAAGAGCCCAAATGGATTTATAAGCATAAGTTTAGCCACAAAAGAATGAATTAGAATCCGGCAATTGTGGGAATCCAATTAAAAATACAGAGGTGAATACCGCATGCTTAAAATAACGCCTCCAGGAAGCCTTGTTGTGTTCGATGAATGTATGCTAATGAAATAAATGTAAAAGAAATCAGATTCAAAATAATAAAAGTGAAAAGCAGAGAGAAGAGTAAACATAGCTAAGAACAAATAGTTCCAGATAGACTCTCAAGGCATTGGCAGTTGGGAAAACCATCCAGTGGACCAGAGCTTGGAGGACAGAGAGGAGGTGTGAGGAGGAGAGAAGCAAGGGCCAGGGATCAAGGTCCAGAGGAAGGATGCTAAGTGCTGGGGAAAAGGAAGGAACTCTGTGATTTGGTCAGCATATTCATCCAGGCAGATGTTCAAAATCAATTCCTGCATAGGAGCTGTAACTGGGGGCAAGCCAGTCACTGAATTCTGAGTTCCCTAAAAACAATAATAGCTTTTTAAACCTCTTCACTTTCATGATTAATGTTTCCTTTTCTCTGGGGTAAGGGAAACCCCAGAGGGGAGATAATAATGGTTAGTAGACGAGAAAGAAAGCAAATTTCTTTCTTCTTGGTTTACTTCTGCCTCCCCTCAACTCCTGCCTGACAAAGAGATGAGACTAGAACAGAAAGGGCGAAATATAATTTAAAGGAGCAAATACTATAAAACAGAAATAAAGCCCAAGTCAGCTCCAAAACTGAGAAGCTTGCTTTAAGTTATCAAATGTGTAATTTTAGTAGATATTGTGGAATACTCAATAAATCAACAAAATAGATTATTTAGAGACAGGAGTCAAAAAAGACACCAGAAAACTAGATAAAGGAGTGGGCTCACTGCCAAAGTCAAGAACAAAAGGTCCATAGATCAGCAGTACTCATCCATGAGTGCCAACCCTTTTGGGAGTTGAACAATTCTTTCACAGGGGTTGCCTAAGACCATTGGAAAACAAAGACGCTTACACTACAATTCATAACAGAAACAAAGTTACAGCTCTGAAGTAGTCACAAAAATAATTTTATGGTTGGGGTCACCAAAAAATTAGGGTCACAACAATAAGTCTGTAGCCCAGAGCCAAGAATTAGCCACATTCAATTTATAAAAACAGAACAACTTCCTCTGACCACCAAGTGGTAGAAACCCAGTCCTTAAATAGCAAGTGACTCTGGTTTCTTTGACCACTCTCAGTACAACCAACCTGTGTAAGGGGTGCTCTGAGAAGCAGGTGACAAGAGGAATTGGTTTGCAAACGCCTTACTGGGGAGACCATCCATTAAAAGTGAAAGGCAGAAGCAGGGAGAGACTTCACATTGAAAGGCAAATCAGATGGTTGAAAAGAGGAAGGACAGGAAGAACATGGTCAGGGAAATAGGGAGCATTTTTTGAGCAGGTTTTGTTAGCAATAGGACTCCTTTTCCCATTGGGCAGGAACTTAGTGTAAGCAGTCTGTGGTCAACATGTTCTTCTTAAGAATCAGTTGAGAGAGCCGGGCATGGTGGTGCACGTCTTTAATCCCAGCACTCAGGAGGCAGAGGCAGGCGGATTTCTGAGTTCAAGAACTCTATAGAGTGAGTTCCAGGACAACCAGGGCTACACAGAGAAACCCTGTCTCGAAAAACCAAAAAAAAAAAAAAAAAAAGAATCAGTTGAGAGATCCAGATTGGCTCTCCAATGCGCATGTCTCCGTGGCGCATGTTTATCGCCATCATACACAAGAAGGGACTGTAACCTCTAAGCCGAATGAGGCATTTCCTTCCAGGGTTGCTTTTGATCATGGTCTTTATCACAGCAATGGAAGCTAGCTAGGGTGCTATTCACGCTGAAAGAATTAGAATGATAACAAAAAAGAATCAAGAACTTAAACAAATAATTTGATGCACCTAAGGATGTCTAACCAATAACCGACTCAACTAGAGACCCATCCCATGGCTGAGCACCGGTTCCTGACACTATTAATGATATTCTATTATACTTGCAGACAGAAGCCTAACATAATGGTCATGTTAGAGGCCCCACACAGCAGCTGACTGAAACAGATGCAGAGACCCACAGCCAAACATTGGGCAGAAGTCAGGGACTCTTATGGAAGAGTTGGGAGAAGGACTGAAGTCCCTGAATGGGACAGGAACTCCACAGGAAGACCAACAGAGTCAACTAACCTGGACCTTTGGAGATCTCAGACAAAGCCACCAACCAAAAAGCATACACAGGCTGGACGGACGCTCCCGGCACATATGTAACAGATATACAGCTCAGTCTCTTTGTGGGTCCCACAACAACTGGAACAGGGGCTGTCCTTAAAACTGTAGGTTGGAGCTGGGCGTGGTGGTTCACACCTTAAATCCCAGCACTCAGGAGGCAGAGGCACGCGGATTTCTGAGTTCGAGGCCAGCCTGGTCTACAAAGTGAGTTCCAAGCCAGCCAGGGCTATACAGAGAAACCCTGTCTTGGAAAAAACCAAAAAACAAAACAAACAAACAAACAAAAAACCCCTGTAGCTTGATAATGGTATCTACTCCCCAACAGGACTGTCCTGTCTGGCCTCAGTAGGAGAGGATGTGCTTAACCCTGCAGAAACTTGTTGTGCCAAGGTTGGGGGGCCCCACCCTCTCAGAGGAGAAGGGAAGGGGAATTTGGGGAGGGACTCTGTGAGAGGAGGGCCAGGTTTGGGGCAGCGATTGGTTTGTAAAATAATAAAAATAAAATTTAAAAGGATGTATAAAATTAAAAAGAAAGCAAATCCAAATGAAGCAGGGAGCAAGGAATGGGGGCCTCTAAGCCCTTCCCCTTTCCTTGACAGAGCTGTGCAGATCTTGTTTAGAAAATCACAGCTGTGGCAATTCATGAGTACAGGTGTCCCTGTCATATCTGGAAGACTCCTTTGGTAACACACTTCCCTTCTGTGGCCTCTTCTGTGCTCTCTGCTCCCTCTGCCATGATGCTTCCTGAGTCTTGGAAGAGGTGATATAGATGGCACCCTGCTGAGCAAGCCACCATCCTTCTTAACACTTGGATCAGTTATGAGTCTCAGCATTCACTGCTACAATAAGAAGCATCTCTGAAGGCAGCTTAGAGCACTGTTTACTGTTTACTGTTTACTGTTTCCAGTTTGTATGTATGTTTATATGGGGCCAAATTAGAAATAGACAAGGAAACTATGCATTTGATCATAAGAGAATAAAAAGAGGCTTTAGAAAACAAATGCAGGAAAGTACTTTAACACCTGTAAGGTGTGGGGAGTATCAGCAGGTGGAAATGTACAAACCCAGGAGGGAAGCAGAGGGGTATAAGAGAGGAGTGGGTAGCCATGGACAGAATAAACCAAAACCAGGTATCATAAAAAAAATGACATAATGAAGCATGTTATGTTGCTAATTAAAATAAAGAAAATAGTTATTTAATTTGTTGGACAATAGTATGCTCTGATTTGTGTCCACACAAAACCTAGTGTGAGGAAGAATTCTCTGCTCAACTGCTCAACTCCAAACTTCAAATATGAGTAAAAATGTCCCCAGGGCTGTACCCACACCTCAAGTTCTTTTTTGTCAGACAATAACTGAGGTCAAAGCATAAAATTAATTAGGCAGTGGTGAGTAATTAATTCCTTATTAATTTAATTCAACGGGCATAGAATTACACATTTTAAGACAGTTTCTTTTCATCACTCTAAGACAGCTTGTGGGAAAAACAAAGGCAGCATAACACATGACAATATAAGCACTTAGACTATGTGTGGTTTTGGGGAGTTCTGTGATAAGAAGCAAGAAATTCTGGGCATGTCTAATATTCAGTCTGTGATCTACTAGTACCCTTATCCAACTATGAATACCACCCAACTCAACACTCATAAAATTACTTAAAACATCATTGGTTCTTTCTCCTTTTCTCTGTCTGCAATTTTTGTAACTGGACAACCTGTTTCTTTGGAACGAGCTTTGTAGATGAGATCATGTCTGCAAGGTCGAGATTGGGCCTGCCTTGGAAGTTGTGGATTCATCTCTGTATTGAGAAGATGAGCACTGACCCACCATGAACTTTTCAACTTCCTGTATTTGTGTGGAATGAGGCTTTTGAAACAGTCTTAGTGGGAGTCGAATTTCAAGTAATAGACACACATAAACTGATATGTTAGTCAGAAATGGGTAAAGGAATGTAGGTAGCAAGCCAGACATTTTTTACTTCCCACAAAAATGGAATAATGAAGAAATCAGAGCTGGACACCAGAATCCTGAAGCATCCTTTAACTTAAACAACAGGATGTATCAGGGCTTTTTATTAGGGAAGGCAAAACTACCAGTTAAACTTCAAAGAAAGAAATATAAAGGCAATTTTCTGTATTAGAACTAGTAGTTATTTATATTCTAATGCTGTTTTGTGGAATAGAAGTTCCCAGCTAGATTCTATATTCTCTACAAAATACCCAGAGAAAAGCTACCTAATTTCCTATCAAAAGCTCATAGTCTTCATGTTAGAGATTGGCAGGTATACTGGCTAGTTTTTGTGTCAACTTGACACAGGTGGGTTATCACAGAGAAAGGAGCTTCAGTTGGGGAAATGCCTCCATGAGATCTAGCTGTGAGGCATTTTCTCAATTAGTGATCAAGGGCCCCTTGTGGGTGGGACCATCTCTGGGCTGGCAGTCTTGGGTTCTACGAGCAGGCTGAGCAAGCCAGGGGAAGCAAACCAGTAAGGAACATCTCTCCATGGCCTCTGAATCAGCTCCTGCTTCCTGACCTGCTTGAGTTCCAGTCCTGACTTCCTTGGTGATGAACAGCAGTATGGAAGTGTAAGCCAAATAAACCCTTTCCTCCCCAACTTGCTTCTTGGTCATGATGTTTGTGCAGGAATAGAAACCCTGACTAAGACAGAAGGTTTCCCCACCCACCACCTGTGAAGCAAAAGCAGCTGGAGATATGAAATGGGATCATGTCTACAAACACATAATTACTGACATGCCAATTTCCATATCAAAACTGGTAAGGAACCCTAAAGATGAAAAGCAGTTAGAGAATATGAAATTTAGTCAAAATTTCTCACTGAACTCTTAGAATTCACTGAACTCTTAGAAGCACTAGTATAGATTGATTTTTCCTACCAATATGAGGATTATCATATATTTGATTTTTAAAATTATATGCTTCATTTTATTTATGATACTTTTATGTAATATATTTGATAAAATTATTTCCCTTTTCCTAGTGTTGGAGTTCGTCAAAAGACCCTCACTCACAAAGACCACAGATATCACCATTACTGCAAACCGCAAGAGGATTTTTATTGATCCAATATGTTGGGGACCCCCCCCCCCAGCATGCAGGCCAGAGGAGAGACCCAGAACAAAGAAAGAAGATACTTTTTATACCTCATAAGGGGCAGATTTAGACAACAGGGTAGCTGGCTTATTCTCATTGGTGTAGCAAGTAACCCTATCAGGCATTGGTTCATTTGCATAGTGACTAAGTAACCCTTTGGCCTAGTGACTCACTTTGGCTGCTCCCATGGAAGGCTATTATGATTTGGTCAGATTTTAGCTATTAACATCACAGGGAATTCTAACAAGGTCAGGGGGTTTGTGGCCTTTCTCAGAATTCAGTGTGTGTGGGGGGGGGGGGCGCGATTTCTCTGGGAACTGCTGTCTTGTTATTGTTATTTTTCTGAGAACAGCTCATTTTGTCTTGGCAGCTATAGACTCAGCCATTTTGACCTCTATGTTTCTGAAAGTCCCTTCAGAGGGGAAAGGGCTAGGTGGTCTTGAACTTATTTGGGATATTACACTAGTTCCCCCCAGATCTTCTCTACTTCTCTATCCAACCAACTTTATTTTTCTCCTCTCCAAAAACTCCAACTCCCAAAATAAACATCAAAGTAAACTTAAAACAAAGTAATAACTAACCCTCAAAGTAGTACCTATTTCTGCCATTTTACATAGGCAACAACTAAGACTCTAAGAGATGCTTTGCCTGCTCTCCTGGAGCTGAGTGGGGAGTAAAGCTATTATTCAAATTCAGATCTCTTGAGATTAACGGCTAGTCCACAGGAAATAAAAATGAGGGGAAAGTGGAAATAAAAGCAAAATGGACAAAACCAAAATGATGTAAAACCTAAGAACAACTCAACATAGGTCAAGGAGATTGAATTGAGTAAACAAGGAATATGGTTAAGTATCTGCTGGGATTTCCAAGATCTCATAACCGTGAAGGAGGTTTTGGACAGACACACATGAACAGCAAAGGAAGAGCTAGTTTACTCAGAAAGCAAAGCACTTTGAAGGGTGGACAAGGACCAGACATAAAGAATGATCAAAGGCTCAAAGACAATGGCTTACAAAGGATTAGGGATTTGCATCCCAGGGTCACAGGAATCTTATGCATAGGATATGTTACTTTTGCATTTTTTTAATGTGTGTGTGTGTGTGTGTGTGTGTGTGTGTGTGTGTGTCCTGCATATGCTTTATTCTCTGTCATGCTTACTGGGGAGTTTTTTCTTTTTAAACTCTGAGTTGTTTTTGTTGTTTTGTTTTGTTTTTTATTTTGTGTTTCCATTTGCTTATTTTACCTCACTTTCTTCCCTACCTCCTATACAGAAATCTACTACTTTAAAAACTACCTCTAGGAAAATAAGTGTATATGAGGGAATCACATATTTGAAATTGTCTTCTATGTGTTTAAAATGGATTTCTTGGGCAAAAGACAGGATTGGTTAAGAGGAATAAGTTCAACTGAACTAATTATGCTACAGCAGCTATAGTTAATAACAATATATTTAACAGTTGCAGAAGGTATGTTTTAAATGTGTAACCAACACTTACATAAAACAGTGTAATTATTTTTATTTGGCATTCAATAATCTACACATGTCATATGCATCAAAATTATATTTTACTCCATGAATATATATAATTTTTGTTAATTAAATTAAAAAAAAAAAAACGAAACAAAACAAAGACCCTTTGGTTAGTTTCTATAAAGTCTGATACAGCCTGGCAAAGAATTCTGAGGAATTCGTTTATCTAAAAGTCTCAAGGGCAAATTTAGCAAACAGGTTTGAGAAAGCATTTCCTGATAAGTTGCAAGATGAGAAAAACCAATTGAGCCAGGTAAATTCCACAAGCTGTGGGAAATGAAGGAGGCTAAAGTTAGCATGATAGAGAAACAGAGTGGAAAGATCTGTATTTAAGGAGAACTTTCTGGCAGCTATATCAGATACCTCCTGGCATTCATTTCAGGAAATTATAAGGTCTGAGGAAGATCCACACAACTCCCTCATCCAAACAGACATAATAATGACATTTTTTTTTTCCAACAGAGTTGAGTGGTTTGAATGTGCCTCCGTTTGGTTAAGTGCTTACCTAGCAGGCACAAGGTGCACAGTTCAGTCTTCAGCACTGAACATATCTATAGATGTGGTAGTGCACAGCTGTTGTCTTAGTTAGGGTTCTATTAGTGTGATAAAACATTGTGACAAAAAGCAAGTCAGAAGGGTTTATTTTCATTTTTAAGTCCATACAAGGCATGATCCAACATTGAGGGAAGTCAGAACAGAAACTAATAGAGGACAGGAACCTAGAGGAAGAAGCTAATGCAGAAGCTATGGAATACTGCTCACTGGCTTGCTCCATCATGACTTGGTCATCATGCTTTCTGATATCACCCAAGACAACCATTCCAGCAGTGCTATCACCCACAATGGGCTGTTAACCTCCCACATCAATAACCACTAAGAAAGTGTACCACAGGCTTGCCCACTAGCCAGTCTAGTGAGTGGATTTCCTCAATGGAAGTTCCCTCTTCCAAAATGACTCGTTGACAAAGGTTGGAAGGTTATGATTCAAAATGATATGCTTGAGAATTGAGTTGACAAGAGGTAGATTTGTGATACTTAATGTAAATTGGCAGCTATATGACATCTAAAATGACCCTGGAGAGAGGTCTCTAGGCAACCATGAGTAAATTATCTTGATTACATTGTTTGAGAGGGGTGAGCTACTGTTGGGTACCAACACTCTCTGGGCTGGGATTAAAGATTGAGTGAAAAGAAAAACTAAGTTGAACATTACCATCCATTGCTCTTTGCTATTGTCAAGGGATGCAATATATCCATCTACCTCTCCATCTACCCCTCCATCTACCCCTCCATCTACCCCAAGCCTGTGACACAGTGACTCCACTAATGTGATACACCAAACCCTGCCCGGTAGCCAAAAACTTAATAAAGAAAGTTTGCAATTTCTCAGTACCTTGAGTTTCAAAGGATATAGAGCCTTCAGCCAACATTGTTTGGGTCCTTAGTGGAATCGTGACAGGAGAAGCTTCTGGTGAGCACTTAGGAACAGCAGCCCTGTACCTCAGGAGACATGTATAAGGTGATTCAAGGTCTATGCCAAAGATCTCTGAGGTTCCAGATATCTCTGGGTCATAATGTGACAGAGATCTTGGTGATAAGTATGCCTTTAAAGTCTCTGAGGTCTCAAAAAATATTAAATGGGTCTGTAGTTTGGACGTGATACCTCTACATAGAAGCAGAATGTGGAAACTAGATAAAACAATAAAATTTAAATAAAATGACACTTGTCTAGCATATACATTGAAAAGGATATAAACGAGTCTAATTTGGTTTGCTATCAACACCAGAAAGAAAAATTGGGGACTGAAAGGTCAAACTAGGGAAGGTGGTAAGCGCTGGAAAATTATCCCCACCTTCACAAAGAAAAAGAATTTTGTTCCCTGTCACATTAGGATTGTTTTGCTTGTATACCCACAAGACCCTTTTCATCTGCAATCGTCCATAAATAAAGCCTGGTGCATTTGCTTTTTCTCAGGTTTGACCTGAATTTGATGTCCTTAGATAGGTACTGTCCTTCCCTTATCCATTGAAAGAGGGTTTTTCTCACTTCCAGACAACCCCCACTTCGTGGATTGGGTGTGGTCCTTGGAAGAGGCCTTGGAACTGCTCCATGAAACAGCATAGTAAGAAGGAAGTAATCTTATTCACTAAAGGCTTGATTGGTTCCCTAAGACTGGCCTAGGTGGCTTCTCTATCAGTAACAAGATGTAGCTGAGACTGGCAGGAAAGAGGTGATTGCTTTTTTCTTTAAGTGTTTTCTTTATAGTTTCCTTCCTCTTCTGGTTTGGCCCTTTGACTCTGAAGGTCTCCTCTAAATGACTAAGGACCTTGAAGGCCATGCTTTTGAAATGCTCATCTACTGTTTGCAAAGGCTTGATTTATTAATTGTACATGCAGGGCTTTGGCCCTCTGTACTCTTGGGATCGGATTGGTATAATTGCCTGATGCTTCAGCTGGCTTAGAAGGAAAGAAAGCAGGGTTGTGGGAAACCCCTATGTGTTTCTCAGAAGTTATTATTGTTAATTAGTTCAATAACATCTTTTGTCATTTATTCTAATAAACAAGTATAATCATTTCATTTTAGTAAGCTCTTCATCCTTAATTATCTGCTTTGCAGCCTGATCTGGTCAACAAAACCATGGGTCTTGCTGTATTTGATGGTGAGTATGAGTCTCCTCTGCCCGCGTGCCTTTCCTTGTGTCTGCAGCAGATGTCCAAATGGCAAACCTACACTGCTAGGTTAGGTCAAAAGCTACAGTGAGCCCTTAGAATTCTCTAATAAAGATGGGGGATTCTGGCTAAACAACACTGCCTAGATTATATTTTGGACCAGAGAGACATGAATGAACTAAAAGAATGGGTACTTGGAGTGTGTCAAATATTCCCCACCATACGGAGGAGGAGTTGCTCTCTGTTTTACCTGCGTAGAGCTCCCTGAATGCATTTCCTTGTATAGAATTCTCAGGCTAGGTGTGAGGTGAAGAGGCTGAGTCTCTGTAGAATTGGAGAGGCCCAAGAGAGCTTTGTGGGTAGGAGGAAAGAGAGGAGCCCAAAGAAAAGAAAGGTCAGAGGGGAAAACAATAGCAGCATTCTTAGACTAAGGTGTGACTAGAGGTGTGGCTGATGGTGGCTGTGCGGCTCCCTGAGCAGGGACTTTGTGTGTTCACAAAGGATGGAATGGAAGGAAGTTTCCTGGAGTTGAGCAAGGAGAGGGGAGCAGGCACCACATCCCTCTCACAGCTGAGGGTTCCATGACAAGGACATGAAGGCTTAGACATAGGAATCTTGACATTATTTCCTGAAGTACAGTAGTAGTTTAAATGTGCCATTAGGTAGCTAACGGTCTGAGAGCTGATATAAAGGCCCAATTTTATTACACAAGGAAATACTTGAGATTCTGAGAATCAAAGTTAGATGAAAATCAATCTCTCTCTCTCTCTCTCTCTCTCTCTCTCTCTCTCTCTCTCTCTCAATACATGCTAGCCAGAGTGGAATGGGATAGAGGCCATGAGATCCATCATTAATTTTATAAGACTTTCACAATTATCTGCAAAGTTTCCTTTTTTTTTTTTTTAAATGGGTGGGTCCTTCCTCTATGTCAAGGATGACTTGGCATAGGTGTGCTGTGACTTGGGTTATCTCTCAATAATACAGACTTCCCATGTTTTGGAGACAAACTCAGCTTCATTCCAGAGTCAACCCGGCTTTATTATTTGAACTAGACTGACCCGGAGAGGACGCTTCTAAGGAACTGGATATAGCTCAGCTGTGAGGGAAAAGGAAGCTCTCTGCCCTGGAATGAGTTAAAACCTGCTTATCTGTAGTTTCCTCAATCTAGGAAGTCTGGTTGGGAATGGAAACTCTGCAGAGCAGTGGCAAGTGCCATTCAGAGACAAGGGAAGGGACAGAGAGATGAGTGTATGCTTATAGTATGAGCTGCTACTCTCTTTGTATTATGGCTGACAGTGAGTGGGACTCCCTGATAGAACAAATTTTGAGTGTCTTAATCTTATGGAGGAGATGAGCTTGTACCTGGACAGGAAACAGTGGTCCATCACAGCCAAGAGGCTTTCAGACTCGCTGGAGAGCTGTCACAGACACAGGTTTGTTAAGGGAAGTTAGCTGGCCTTGCTTCCTGGACCATGTGTATGGGGTCATAGAGATTGACTCTCTTGGTGCCTTCAATTTTATAACATCATTTGTCTCCCATACCAGCAATTTGGGATAAGGCACCAAAGGCCTGATGGGAGTTAGGCTACAGTAGTTTGTAGGAGGCACAACAAGTCACTGGGTCAGAACTAAGCAATTAGGGCCTGACTGGGGAGGTTGGGGGGGTGGGGTGGACGGCTTTGTTTTGTTACTGTTTGTCCTTTTGTTTTGGGTCACATTGTCTCTATGTTAGGGCAAATTCTGATCAAATTTCTGAGACACAGTGATGGTTGCTAAATGTTGCTGAGTGCCAAAGTGAGACGCATATTGCACACAGTAGAATGAAGGCTGACATAGATGCACATGTTGCAGACCTGGGGTCATTACACTAGAGAAGCAAGTCAGACACAGAGAGACAGTCGCTACAGGCTCCCTTGTAAACGTGGCATCCAGAATGTTCAACTCAGTACAGAGAAGATTCTGGAAGACAAGGAAAGAAGAAAAATGGTGCCAAGCTCAGTAAGGGCTACAAACCTTCAAATATCAAGCAGGTTAGTTTGGAGAATTTAATATATAGCACGGTCATTATGTGCAAAAAAAAATGCTTTGGTGTTTACTCAACCTCTAATGAGAGAGAGCTTATTCTACATTTACACACACACACACACACACACACACACACACACACACACAAATGTTGACCATGAATGATCAGTGCAGGACTGTTCACTGAAAGTCCTGAAAAGAAGCTGAGGCTTACAGTGAATGCTCAGCTACTCAGCTGATTGGAGCATCATTGTGCAGAATTGAAATGTTGACAGTCCAGAGATAACTGGGGATTTCTTGGCCCCCTTTGAACAGTTATATATTGCTCACTTCTGCATATGGCCCAGTGTCCTTGTGACTACTAGATGAGTCTTCTGGAATATAAAGACACCCCTATCTTCCCCCAGCCACTAGGAATGGCATCAGATAGTGTTGGAAATCTATAGCAATAGTACCCATGGTTATTGGATTCTCTATTGCTAGGCAATAATAATAGGCAGGAACTGAAGCAGAAACCATGAAGAAATACTCTTTACTAGGCTTATAGTCAGCTGCCTCTGCTTTCTTTTTGTGTGTGTGTGTGGGGGGGGATATTAGAACAGGGTTTCTCTGTGTAGACCTGGGTGTCCTGGAACTCACTCAGTAGATAAAACTGACTTTGAACTCTTAGATCTGCCTGCCTCTCTGCCTCCCGTGTCCTATAATGAAGGGCATCCACCACCCCTGCCCAGCGTCATCTGCCTTTCTTATAAAGCCCAAACCCATCTGCCCATTGATGATATTGGGCCACAGTGAGCTGGCCTTCTGTCACCAACCATTAATCAAGAAATTACTCCCACAGGCAATACCCACAGATCAGTTTGATGATGGGGTCTCTCCTGTTGAGTTTTCTTCTTTCCAGGTGTATCAGGTTAAGAACAGAACTAAGCAGGACCCCCATGCTTTGCTGGACCCCCATGCTTTGCTGGACCCCCATGCTTTGCTGGACCCCCATGCTTTGCTGGACCTCCATGCTTTGCTTAAATAATGAACCTACCAATATATTTGAAATCTGTGTTGATTTATGACCTTCTTTATTCTGTATGCCCTGTAGTACAGAAACTCTTTAATTGCATTAACACATTAGGTTTCTAAACATTGCTTATTAATTTGTTGGTATCCCATCTTTTTTTTTTTTTTTTTTCTCCAGATACTCCTCCAATGTCTAGTTCAAGGAAGGAGAAAATGTTTGGAGAACAAGCATTTAACACTACAGGTTGTTTTATCTTTGATAAGTGTGTGAATGCAACATGCAAATTTTAGGGAAAAATGGGGAAAATCTAACTAAAAATAACCCGACTTTACAGTTCTCTCCATTTAATATTTCTAAGTTGGTTTATTTTACACACTTAACTAGAAATCTTAAACAATAGATTTTTTTTTAAATCATAAATGGATAGCCTGCCTTAACTGAAAGAAAATGTCTGAAATGATGGAACTATGAAGACCTCGAAGTCCTTAAAAATAAATAGAAAATCATTAACAAAATTTTAGATATTATGTCCAAACGCAGGATAAATTCTGGATGATCTTGCCCCTTCTCTTCCCCCATCTTACCTATCCTCTGACATAGCATTTTATCCTTTTATCTCATTACTTAACAAATCCTATATCAAAGAAAAACATTGCTGTGACCTGTTTTAGAGTGAAGGAGAGAAAAGCAATCTCAGAGTGTATCAACCGTTCCTCTTACGGAAGGTGCCTCTCCTGCAGCAGCCTCCACATCCCCTCCGATGTATATGCCTGTCTTGTGAGTGCCTGTTTCCTGCATCTTGTGCTTTAGCTTATACTAAAATATCTGTAATGAAATCTCTAACTCTGCTTCAAACTGGCTAAGCCTAATATTCATTTCTGTGTCAAAGCCAAATCTCAATTTGGCCTGAGCCGAGGCCCATCAGTGATTAGGGGACTCCATCAGGCAGCAGAGAGTGGTAATTTAGAGCTGTGTGTCTGGTCCCTTGCTGCTGATATCTATGGGCTCATGCTGAGATCCATCTGAAGCAGATATTTTTTTTCCTGAGTTTGCTTGTCTCTCTCTTAGCCGACTCACCCTACTAAGAAAGAAGCATGGCTTGCATGTTATGTGAATTTGCTTGCTTCTGTTTTCTGGCCAGAGATCCACATAGTATTTGAGTGGAAGACAGAGAAACTTGTATCTTAAATATAGAATCTGACCTTATTACTGGAAGATTCAAGTAGTGTCAACTCCTGATGTCGAGCTACGACGGCATACTTAAAAGCAGTATCTTTTGCTTCAAGAGCTAGACAGCAGAGGAAGAGGCCTCTACTGATGGAAGTGCTGACCTTAAGAGCACTTTAGGCCAAAGCTTTGTACTTAATGAAAATCTCAGGGAGAGATAAACAACATTTCTAGTCATTAGGATAGAAGGTCAAGCAGATGTATTCCCTAGATAGCAATAAGTACTTCATAAGTCATAATGAGGTTAAACAAGATTGCTTGTGCTTGTCGAAAAAAGAAAAAAGGAGCAGAAAATAAAGAGGAAAATAGATAAAAAGAAGTACAGATTCCTACACTAGGCACCATTTAATTGCCTGGAGTGAGTCCCTGACTCTCCTCTCATTTCCTGTTCTACAAGAAGACCAGAGATGTGTCTATTGATTGAGGAGATGGGCTGTGTTTCAAGAGATGATTAGTCCTATGGTACTTTTCCCCTTTAATAGATATTTATTATCTAGGGAATACATCTGCTCGACCTTCTATCCCAATGACTGGAAATGTTATTTATCTCTCCCTAAGATGTTTCAACAAGGAAGTTTCAAAGTGCCTATTATAATTGCTTGAACCTTTAAAAGGCAGTTGCTTTTAATGTCTGAAGAAAAACATAGCATAATTAATATGTTTCATCATTAGTGACTATTAGATTTTTTTAAAGGAATCCTCAGTTTTCACTCTAAATATAATTTTCATGATAAGAAGAAATATTTTTGTGGGGATGAGACTGCTAAAATAGAAAGGCATCGCCAAGCCAGGAACAGGGATGAAAGGGAAATAGACATTGAAAGGGTTAATGACCTCAAAGCCTCAAGTGGGCTAAAAAACTCCCAGCAGGAAATGTGGAGAAGCCACCAGCATCTGCAGCAGTTCAGAGGAGCAGGGAAGCTCCTGCCAGCTTCAGCACTCCACGCTCCCTGTTGCTATTGACAACTGAGAGACTGCTAGGGAACAGATCTACAGATGGTATCTTCCAACCTATAAGTTCCCCTTCTGCCCCATGACCCCTGACCCCTGCAGCCCCTGCAGTACACAGTTCCCCCTCCTCCTGAGGAGGCTGCTGCATTTCTCTGGTCCCATTAAAGGAAGACATTCTGTTGAGGTCCCCCTTTTATTTTAACATTTCCTTGATCTGCCCCAGTCTAACAGACATGAAGTGTATTCTTCCTAATGAGGTTAAAGAAAGGGGGCAATGCTTTGGGATGAGGAGAAAAGCTTCATAGGGCAAGAAAATATTGTTCCAAAGTGAAAAGATAATTGAGGAAAAAATTAGGTTATCAAATGTTGTTTAAAAAATGGTTGTGAGTGCTAAGAATTGGGGATTGATAATATAGTTAAAATTAAATTGGATAAAGTTAAAGGTTATTAACAAAAAAATCCACAGACACAATTTAATAGCCCTGAGATAAAACTGGTGTTTTCTTAGGTATCTGATTTGCTTTTGTAGCGTTTACAAAAACAGAAAACTTGGTTTAAAAAAGTGATTTGCTTTATCTTTTTATTAAATGGGGCACTTAAAATGTATGAGCAGATTATACGCAGGTGCTAAGTGTGTTTTTCCAGCGAGCAAAGCTTCCCGGGCTGGATAGTCACTGCCTCAGTAAGAGGGAAAATTCTGTTAGAAGGATTTATTTCTACACAGAACCCTCCTTACCAGATTACGTAAAATTTAGCTCATTATCCTTTTCACTGGATTAACTACATCCATCCTCTGGTTTTGTTGAGGGAATTGAATGACAATGTAAAAAAATAAAAATAAAAATAAAAAACCTAAAAATTAGTTGGTAAAATTAAACCAGGCTATTGATATGTTCTGTCTAATATGTTTCCATTATCTCTTTTTAACACTTTTTTCGTGTGTGTGTGTGTGTTTGTGTGTGTGAGTTTCACATCATGAGCCCCATCCCCACTCATCTCCCCATCCTGTTGTATTTGCCCTCTGCCCTTGCAATCTCTACCTCAAAACAAAACAAAACAAAAAGCATAAAAACCATCTCTTTCTGGAAGCTGTGGTAGGTCACAGTATGTCCCACTGTATGCCCTTTTATACACACATCTTCATTAGTTGCAAATGTTCATTGCAATGAATTGTTGGTCTGATTTGGAGCCCCTGGCCTCTGGCTTCTGCTACACTATCAACACTGTATCCTCCCCTGGACTCCTCTTGGCTGTTTTGTTGTTGCCCTGTGTCATGGAGATCCTGCAGGTTTGCTTCTGCAGAGCCAGCCCCTTCCCATACACCAGCAGTTCATTCATGGGCCCTGGATCTCAACCTAGATGGTAGCTGAGTTGGTCAGCCTGCCAGCTCTCCTGCACCTGCACCACCAGGGTGAGCTCTCTGGCACTGTTGGGGTAGTTCACACAATGACAGGGTCAGCAAGGGGCTAAGCCAGCTCTCCAGATCTCACACCCTTGGAGCAGGATCACCAGTGCCCTTGCCATCAGGGCTAGCTCTACTCTGTTGCTCAGGGAGGTGCAGGGCCCATGCTGCCAAGCGCTATAGCTGGGGAGGTATGGACCCAACTCTCTCACTCTCACAACTCCAGGGCCAGATCTCCTGACTGCTGAAAGTGGTAGCAAGGGGCAAGGTGAGCCATCTCCCCATCACCTCTTGTCCAATGAGGTGCAGAGCTCCCTCTTCCAAGTGTTGCAGCAGGTTAGAGATGGAGCTAGCTCTCCAGAGTGCCACAGCCAGTGAAGGAAGGGGCTGGCTCTGCAGAGTCCTTCCAGGGAACAAAAATATATTTGTAATTCTTCAAAATGGGGTCACCTGTATTTTAAACCCAAATTCTCATATGCTAAAATAAAGTTTTTCTTTTATTTTAGAAAGGAAAGAATGTTAACTATCCAGCCAATTGAATTACTGTTCCTCTTACTATTAACAGCAAGTTAATGACTTAAAAATTCTAAAAACATGTGTAGTTTTCTGACTAATAACCTTGACTGACAGGCCAGATGGCTCAGGGATTAAGACCTCACGATGCTCTTGCAAAGGACAAACATACTTGAAAATGGTGTAGATTTGTGACTTTCCTCATACTGTTACTATACAAAAGGCCTGAAAATAGATGGCCCTGGAAAGGACTCACCTCAGAAGGAAGTAAATGTAAACCTACAAACTAACATTCCTGAAAAAAACCTAGGGAAACCTGTGTGGCTCTGCACTGAGCAGTTGTTTCTAAAACAGGTCGCTGAAAGTGTGACCGATAAAACTTTATCAATACTATTCTCGTCTATTTGGGAGCCATCATTGCAAGGATGAAAACAAAAACATACATGCATACATGTGGTGAACAATTGATTCATGCCAGTGGAAAACATGGCTTTCTTTTGTACTTTCCTAATTGCTTATATATTTCAAAACAGCTAAGTGTGGTGCCACACACCTTTCATCCCAGCACAGGGAAGACAGAAACAGATGGATATCTTTGAAGTTTGAAGCCAGCCTGGTCTACATATCAACTGCTAGGCCAGCCAGGATTACATATTGAGCCCCGATTTCAAACGACTCTTTCCCAAAACGACGACAAAAAAAAAGAAACAATCAAGAATTTAAGAATGGACTCGGAAGAGCAAGGGTAATCTTACTAGAACATGAGGTTAATTAACCAGACAACATTAACTTCTGTTCCTAGTCTATATTTGTCTCTGCAGCTTTTTACCTGGTTGATGCTGACAGACTGTCTGTCTAGGAAACACCTGAGGACCTCAAGCTGCTAACACTGACTTGCTGAAAGTTGATGTTGACTTGATAGCCAGTAAATAGGACTATTCCCTATCGTTCAGCTGGATCATCTAATCAGGTGTTTCTGATGAATTCCCCATTGCCCAGCCTCTCAGCCTTCCTGGCCTGCTAAGACAACATCCAAACGTCAGCAAGGAGTTACAGAGTCAAAATACAACATCCATTACCCCACCTTACAGACTGAGATGGGAAGTCAAAAAGGCCTGCATTTTGGCAATAATTTATGATTCTTAGGTCCCATTGACTCCTTGGCCAATGACTTGGGCAAAAGAACTGATAAATCAATTATTTGATGCAGTTACAAATCAGGGGGTGGGGGTGGGGCAATGAGAAGACTGTGTTAGCCAGAACCAGACTGACTCCATGATAGCTTGCAAACAGGCAGTTTGGGAGATTAGGCCTAAGTTTCTGTTTCCCAGAAATGAGGACTGGGATCCAGGAACATTTTAAATACCGTTTTCAGCAGATCTCAGAAAGATTTGAGGACCACAGACTATTGAGGGACATCCAAGGTACACAAACTTTGTTCCTACTTACTTGCTTTGGACTCAAACCTGAAAACATACAGAAAGCAAGAGGAAACTTATTTCTAGAATTAATTATTAATTAATTATTAATTAGAACTCTGTAGGATGACAAAAGTTTAAATATACATACTAATCTTATACATTTTGAGATAATATTTATACCTTAAAGAAAAGTTTTAAGGAGTCAAATGAAATCCAAAACTTTATGAGATTAGTGGTAATAGAATAGTCCCATTTTTATATTTCCTCTGTCCCATAGCAGGTGGCTCTTCTAGTCTGAGACAGATTTTGGATTTTCCTTTAACAAGAAGGAGAAAGCCACATTCCAATCCGAAAGCCAGCCTTATGTTTTAAATGCATTGGGACCACATAAAGACCACTTGCCATTTATGTCTGTAGAGGACAGCCATATTATTTGGCCGGTTTACTCTCTTTTGGGGGACATTTTCTCTCCATGATTGTTGGGGTCCAGGAGTTGTCTCCACCAAGCACACAAACACTGATCTCAGTAAGATGGGGATGATTTATGAATGCACATCAATCAGGGCCATAGCTAAGAATTCGGGGCTGAGGCTAAAACCCTGAGCATCTTTCCCTGTCAGTTTATAAAGGCTAAATAAACACCACAGAAAGCACAGCGAGCTCATACTCAGCTGCACGAAATGAGGCCCCGTGGTCAGCTCTGACTCCAGCCATTTTAGACATGATTCATAGTGATCTTTAATGTGATGGGTCCTATGTAAATCTTTGTGGAATCTTGAGATTTATAAACCTCACACAAAAGATAACAGGATATGTGATCAGCATGACCCTGCTCTGAGTCTAGTTATTTTTCTGTATCAATGACTGGCAGGCATATTATAGCAACAATTAGCTGGCAGGCATGGAACAGAATGGCTACAGCTATGCTGGCGGGGTAAGCTTCAACAATGATCCTTTTTGTTCTTAGATGTTTTTCTTGTCCAGTGGTCTCCAGATTCCAAAGTTGGTTGTTTTTATTCTCCTGGAAATGTAAAAACAAAACCCTGCCCAACTCTAACTGTCGGGGGTTTCTTTCTTAGTAGATTATATTTTTCCTAGGGCAAAATTATTTTTGGCAATAAAAAGTATTATATTTCAATTGAAATTTAAAAAATTCTTTTGAAAATTGGAAACTGTATACTTTAGTGGATAAATATACCTATTTCCCTCCTTTTCTTTATATATATAAATTCAAGGCTTAAGTATATTTAATTTTAGATCACAAAGGACATTCACTTTGAGTTACAGCCTGCATTTTGTAAGCGGCTTTTAAATTTAAATCATGGTAATTTTTATATGCCTTGCAAGTACTGGGATTAAAGGTCTGAATTACCACCATCTTGTTCACTGTAACTCTAGAATTTGGTAACCAACTAATTTAGAGAAATCCATGTGTCTCTGCTGGGATTACAGGCATGGGCTACCACCTCCCTGCTCAAATATTTTATCTTAGCTCCAACATTTCAACTATTCGAGACTTAGAAAATGAGTTTGAACTGCAGTAACCTTTTGAATGTATTCAAAACATTTTAAGTCTCTTAATTGTGTTTTGAGTACCAAGCAGCAAAAATATCCTCCTTATCTAAGAGGAAAACTCAAAAGCTGATGTCCAAGATGGTGTGAGCTACGTGGTAATCTACAGTCTAACATTTGATTTAAGAAAACTCATTTTTCATTTCATACCAGTAAGGCAAGTGTGCCTTTGGTAAATTATCATTCAGATATTATTATTAACTTTTTTTTCATGCCTGGATGACCATTTTAAAGGTAGGATGGTTACCTTTGAAAGACTAACATCTGTTGTGTCCTGCTTATGGACAACCTGGAGAGTCTGTGACTTTTCTTTTAATATTTTTTCTCAGAATCATCCTTTATTTTATGGTTTGTTTCTGAGATCAGAGGAATGTTAGTGTCACTCCGTGTTTTTCCATTGCTGCAACAAATTACAACCCCATAAATTGATGGTATATTAATTTTCATATTTGTCCTTCTGGCCCTATACACTGGCCCTATACACTGGCCCTATACACTGGCCCTATACACTGGCCCTATACATTGGCCCTATATGGCCCTATACATTGGCCCTATATGGCCCACCTTACACTTTGTTTTACCTGAGATAAAGCTCCAGTTCCTAGAAGCTGAATATTTACCTCCTGAACAGGCCAATCTGAATGCCAAGATTTTTGTAAAACTAATGTTACATCTGCTCCTTGACAACTAAACCTTCTATATCAATGTCATTTATTTCTATTTCAGCTTAGGTCTCTGATCACTTGTAGCAGTTTGCCAAAATACTTGTTTTCTGCTGTCTCCTGAATTTTTTTTTTAATCTATTGAAGCTGATCTGTCCTGGATTATACATAAAGCAGTATTGTTTTTAACACCAGGCATTAAATACTTTAACTGCTCTCTGGCTGATTGAATTACTTTCAATATCAGGGCCTGTGGGAAGCCCCCTAGGGTGTTTCCAATGGCATAAGGTTACCTTGCCTTATCCCTTGTTGGTCTGCATTCATTAACCCAATGCTGGCCTGTGCCACACCTTCTGCATACTCTAGAAGGCTCAGGCCTTCTTTTTTGATTATTTCTAAAAACAAACAAACAAACAAACACAACATTATTTCTAGGAATGTCTTGCCTATTATCTCTTTTCAAATGATCTTGTTTATCACAATTAAAACATCTGCCATTTTGATTTTTCTTAAGATTTTTAGAAATTACTTCTCCTGTCAGATTAGCATAGTAAACGTGAGACCCAACACTAGCTGTATCTTTAATCTATTCATCTATTGGTACAGATCTTGCCTTTAAAGATCTAATCACCCCTTGGCATTCTGAATTGGGATTTTCAAAAGCCAAAGATTCAATCAGTATATTTTTTTTCTGACTTCTGAATCTGCTATGATTCTATTTACAGCTGAAGTTACTCTTTGAAAAAAAAAATCAGTAAAGGCTTCTTTTGGGCCTTGTATAATGTTAGTAAATGATTCAAACCTCTTTCCAAATTCATCAACCTTATATCATGCATTTGAAGCTATTAAGCAACATAGTGCCAAGGTGTTATCATCAGAGAAAACTAATGTTGCATAATTTCATTTCTACCCAGCTCTGAAAATACATATGTATGCTAAAGTATGGGAAATGGGTAAACAATAGAAAATAGAAGAGACCATAAGGAAAAGTAGTAATAGCCATTGAAGAGACTGAGACAGTGTCTCATGGACACTAGTTGGGTCTCGAGCACACTGTATAGCTGAAGTTAACCTTGAACTCCAAATCCTTGTGCCTTCACCTCCCTAAAGCTGGGATTACAGACATTCACCACCATACTTCATGACAAAAGAGAATTTTAGCAATGTCATGAAGGATGTTGCTATAATGTGGCTGAATGAAAATATAACAGGCTAATTTTCCTCCACCCCCAAACTGCTTTAAATAATATATAATGACACTTAATAATTCTGTAAACAGCTGGAAAGAAAAATGGATGAAACACCGCAGAAATCTTAAAAAACGGGAAAACAGATAATAATAGTGTATCTGAGGACAATACTCCCCCCATAAAAGATAAAGGACAATATTCACTGTGGTTTAAAAATTCTCTAGAAATTTAAAATGATACTTATCCCATGTCTACTGAAAGAAAACATGAAGAGATAGATTACACATGAGGTATTGGTTAAAAGATTTAAGTAAGAACTGCTTGGTGGGATTCTTTCTCTGGCCCCTCATACTCTGGAGATTTGCACACTGAAAACCCTCCTTAGGCAATGGTAGCTACATGATGCTTACATCTGGATTTATTGACACATAAGGCACGTTTGGCTTATTTGGTTCTAATGCTCAGAGAATTGGGAGACTAGATTCTGGGAACTATGGATTTCTCAGCTACCACAATGATGAAAGCCATGATTTCACTTGTCAGACAGAGCATAAGGAGGATTTTCTTTTGGGTAATATGATCCTTTTAGTGTAGAATCTTTAAAGATATTGACATCAAGACTATACAGATAAACAACCCACAATAACCACAGGCACTAGTTATATATGTATATATGTATTTATTTATTTATTTATTTATTTATTTAGTGTGTGTCTGTATCTTTGTATCTGTGGGTCTGTGTGTCTGTATGCACATTACATACAGGGTTCATACTGCTGATTTTCTGGAACGGCAGTTACAGGCACTGGTAAGCCACCTGGTGTGGGTGTTAGAAATTGATCCCAGGTCCCCTGTAAGAGCAGGAAGTACCCCTAACCACTCTGCAATCTCTCTAGTCTTTAAACTTGAGTTTTTCACTGTTTACAAAATGGGCTTTTGAAGGGCAGGGTGGAAAATAAAGAATGGAAAATATTTCTCTCTTGGAGTATCTCAAAACACATTTTGGTATCAGTGGGAAGAGAAAATATCCAGAGGTATATGGGTAACAATGTTATATCAGATAACAGTGAGGTGCTGTGGCTATCCAATGAGAATTTTTTATAAACATTAAGAAGCTCTTTGGAATAACAATGGCAACGCTGTGCGGATATAAATGGGACGGAGGATTGCAGAGTTTGCCGTTTGGGAAATTTTAAGTCGTTTTTGTTAATAAGTCACCTTTGAACGTGGTGGTTCTATTCTTTGCTAATCTTATTGTTGCTAATATTCATAATATTCATCAAAAGCGACTTCATGAAGGGAACCTTGGTTTTGACACATAGTTTGAGGGTATAGCACTTCATGGCAGGGACACCAAGAAAGCAGGAGTCTAAAGCAGCTACTCAGAAAGCACCAACCACAGGTGCTCTTGCTTTCAATACTTCCTTTAATCCAGAACCTGAGTCCATGGAATGGTTATGCACACAGGAAAACTGAGTCAGCCCATCTCAGTTCACCTAAGCTACATAATCCCTTACAGGCATGACCAAACGCTTGTCTCCTAAACCATCACAGGTCCTATTAAATCGACAATATTAACTGTCACACAGGTCTTCTACTCCTTCTAGCTCAAAGATGCAGTAGGCATTCTACTCTACCCAAGAGGTGGTCATCCTAAACTTCAAAAGGCTTTCTCAAGCTTGCCCTTGCTGTCAGGAAGAATACTAAGACTAAAACTAAGTTGTTTCTTTTTCCTTAAATTGACTGTCTACACACTGTGCTAGAGTACGCATGGCAGAGTGAGGTGGGGGACCCATGACTCCAGCCACATTTGTAGCAGAGGATGGCCTTATCAGGCATCATTGGGATGGGAGAGCCTTGGTCCTGTGAAGGATGGATGGCTCAGGGTAGGGGAATCCTAGGGCACTGAGGCAGGAGTGGGTGGGTGGGTGGGGTAGCAGCCTCATAGAGGCAGGGGAAGGAGGGAAGGAATAGGGACTTTGTGGAGGTGAAACTGGGAAGGGGGATGTCTTAGTCAGGGTTTCTATTCCTGCACAAACATCATGACCAAGAAGCAGTTGGGGAGGAAAGGGTTTATTCAGCTTACACTTCCGTACTGCTGTTCATCACCAAGGAAGTCAGGACTGGAACTCAAGCAGGTCAGAAAACAGGAGCTGATGCAGAGGCCATGGAGGGATGTTCTTTACTGGCTTGCTTCCCCTGGCTTGTTCAGCCTGCTCTCTTATAGAACCCAAGTCTACCAGCCCAGAGATGGTACCACCCACAAGGGGCCCTCCCCCTTGATCACTAATGGAGGAAATGCCCCATAGCTAGATCTCATGGAGGCATTTCCCCAACTGAAGTTCCTTTCTTTGTGATAACTCCAGCCTGTGTCAAGTTGACACTCAAAACCAGCCAGTACAATTGACCCCTTGTCAACTTGACACACAAACACATCACTAGTAAACCTCAACCTTAGTTCTCATTCATCCCCAAGATCTTAAATAACTTAAAAGTCCCACAGTCTTTACAGATTAAAAGTTCAATCCTTTTAAAATACCTAATATCTTTTAAAATCCAGAGTCTTTTTACAATTAAAAGTCTCTTAATTGTGGGCTCCACTAAAATACTTCCTTCAAGAGGGAAAAACATCAGGGCACAGTCACAATGAAAAGAAAAAATCAAACTCCAACTGTCCAATGTCTGGGATCCAACTCACGATCTTCTGGGCTCCTTCAAGGGCTTGGGTCACTTCTCCAGCCATGCCCTTTGTAGCACACACGTTGTCCTCTAGGCTCCAGATGCTTGTACTCCATTGCTGCAGCTGTTCTTGGTAGTCATCTCATGGTACTGGCATCTCTAAAACGTTGCTGTCTTCCACTGTAACTAGGCGTCAACACTAGGCTAGCCTCTCATAGGTTCTCTTCATGGTGCCAAGCCTCAACTCTTTTGCATGATCCCTTCAGTCCTAGGCCATCAATTGCAAATGAGGCTGCACCTTCACCAATAGCCTTCCATGGCCTCTCACAGTGCTTCTGTGGCCTCAGCTGCTCTGCCTGACCCCTTCATGCCTTCAAAACCAGTACAGGCTGGGTAACTCTTACACATTACCAAGTCCAGCCACAGCACAAGGTACAACCTTGGCTATCTCTGGAACACAGCCTCTTTGTGCTTTCAGAAAACACTTCCCAGAAGATGTCACCTCAACGATGCTGGTCTCTTCTTAATCACTGCTAATTTCTTAGCTCCAGCTAACCAGCATCAATAGTCCCAGTAATGCAAAGGTTTTGCTTTAGTAGTTCTGGTATCTTGTTAATCACAGCTGATTCTTCAGCCCCAGCTAACTAGAACCACAGAATCAAAATCAAACTAGCAATGGCCCTGAGAAGAGTCTTTAATTTTCCCTCTGAAATTTCACAAGCCAGACCTCCATCTTCTGCACTGTTCTCAGCATATCTTCCAAGCTCCTATACAACATTTGACAGAGCTCTTGACAATGAATGGATCTTCTGGCCCAAAGTTCCAAAGTCCTTCCACAGTCCTCCCCAAAACATGGTCAGGTTGTCACAGGAATACCCCACTCTGTTGGTACCAATTTGTCTTAGTCAGGGTTTCTATTCCTGCACAAACATCATGACCAAGAAGCAGTTGGGGAGGAAAGAGTTTATTCAGCTTAAACTTCCATACTGCTGTTCATCACCAAAGAAGTCAGGACTGGAACTCAAGCAGGTCAGAAAGCAGGAGCTGATGCAGAGGCCATGGAGGGATGTTCTTTACTGGCTTGCTTCCCCTGGCTTGTTCAGCCTGCTCTCTTATAGAACCCAAGTCTACCAGCCCAGGACCTCCCCCTTGATCACTAGTTGAGAAAATGCCCCATAGCTAGATCTCATGGAGGCACTTCCCCAACTGAAGCTCCTTTCTTTGTGATAACTCCAGCCTGTGTCAAGTTGACACTCAAAACCAGCCAGTACAGGGGATAACATAACCAAAAAAAAAAAAAAAAAAGACAAAAACCATTGGTAAGGACTCATGAACAAAATGGTAAACCATGTGTATTTCATCCCCAGCTCTGGTAATGTGAGTACCAGAACCACCCCAAGTGATCTGAGCATCACTTTCCTGCCAAATGAGAATGTTTCCACGGTGAATATTGGAAGGGAAGAATCCTATTCTCTTTAATTGGCTTACTAATTAAAATACACCTATCTGGCTGGATAGATGACTGAATAACAAGACAAAGCAAAACACCAAATCATACCACACATCCATTTGTAGGACATGTTAATGTTTGTTCACTTTTACATGAAAGCATATAGATATGTATTTGTGTATGTTAGACATAGCCAAATAGTCAAGTTTTTACCCACAGTCCCCACACACACACACACTATGTAATTCTATTTGTGTGTGTTTATGTTAAAGGGTTTTAAGGAATTACCATACAGGCAATTCTTATGCAAGACAAGTAGACACGTTTCCTGTTTGTAAGGAAAAGTTAGAGTACCTGGGTGCACATTTCCCTTTCACAGACCCATTAATATAGTACTTTTGGTAGGATACCCTTTTGTATTTAGAAAGGCACCTGGGTTACTTGTACACCTAGCTACAAAGCCACAAGTGGTAGGTCAGGTTGCAGAGTTACTTGTAAATAATTTGCTTTCATTCACAGTGATATTTAGGTTTTATCTTCAGTTCTGGGAAGCCCATGGAAGCCCAAGAAGCAGGCTGTCCCACAACTCTTTCCTAAGTTTGCCAGTTGAGCATTCTCTTTGTGAGTATGCCAAGTAAAACAGGAACTGAAAGCAGAACCCCCACATGGATTGAAATAGAGAAAGTCCCTCAAACTGATGAGAAATGAGAAGAGATGGAAAGCCTCCAGGAGAGTCTCCCTGCAGGGAAAGGTAGAGCCTGCTAGCCCTGCTCACTGCTTCAGAGCTACGTGTTAATTAGGGCTGATTACTTTGTCAAAATCTTCAAACAAAAATATGTATTCTAAGAGAACAGTTTCCCTGTCTTTTATAGATCATTTCATTTGTAAATGTACTAAATATATTTTCCATCAAGGAAGGTACTCGACACTACCAGATATTGGTAATCATCTAGGCCTTGTCTCCTGAACTGCTGATTTGAAGGCTGTCATGCAGTCAGCCTGTCTCAGTCCTCTCGTGTGTGTGTGTGTGTGTGTGTGTGTGTGTGTGTGTGTGTGTGTGTGTGTGTGTGTGTGTGTGTGTGTGTGTGTTCATGTGAGGGATGCATGTATTGGAGTGTGTATGTATATGTGTAAGGGTTCATGATTCGCTGAAGAACGATATGCCAAACTCAAAAGTATGTAAAAGTGTGTTTTATTCTGTTGAAGTCTAGCATGCTGGAGTCTTTCATTTACCAAGATGGAGACCCCCAAGTGAGTTCACAGGCCCAATTTAAAGCATATTAAGGGAATTTCAGGTAGGAGTAAGTGACCTTTATCTTAATTGGTTGGCTCTGTATCTGGGGTCATTCCAGAACCATTGCTGGGGGCTGGGGGGCTGGAAACTGTTGCTGGGGAAGCCTGGAAACTGTTGCGGACCCATTGCCCTTGCCTCAGACCAGGTGGTGGGGCAGCTTCTGAGGGTGGGGCAGTTTATGATCCACTGCCTGGAGTTTTTACAGTAACTGACATACCTGGACTTGCCCAATTCTTGAAAGCAGAGATCTAGGCCTAGTCTTCTAAACTCCCAATTTAAAGCCTGCCATGGAGTCTGCCTGTGTCCTCCCTCTCATGGGCATGTAAGGCATTGCTTGTGCATGTGTATGGATTAGTAAAATTCAGCCTTTCTTTTTAAAGTTACAAATTACTGATAAGGATGAACCAGATGCTCATATCAGCATCAACTTTTTAATTCTGTGATAATTCAGTGTTAATTTTTTTTCCTTCATGTCTATGTCACTTGAGTATTGATGTGAAAAGATAGCCTAACCTAGGCAACTCTTTTTTTTTTTTTTTTTTTTTTTTTTTTTTTTTTTTTTTTTTTTTTTTTTTTTTTTTTTTTTTTTTTTTTTTTTTTTTTTTTGGTTTTTCGAGACAGGGTTTCTCTGTCTAGCCCTGGCTGTCCTGGAACTCACTTTGTAGACCAGGCTGGCCTCAAACTCAGAAATCTGCCTGCCTCTGCCTCCCGAGTGCTGGGATTAAAGGCGTGCGCCACCACACCAGGGGGCAACTCTTATAAGAGAAAACATTTATGGGAGCTTGCTTACAGTTTCAGAGGTTTAGTTGCTTATCATCATGGCAGCATGCAGACAGACTCTGGAACAGTTGTTGGAGACCATATCCTGTTTCACAGGCAAAGAGAAAAAGACTTGGACTTGTCATGGGCTTTTGAAACTTAAAAATCCACCATCAGTGATTTTTCTTCACCTTCTCCAACAAGGTTACACTTTCAAATCCTTCCAATACCTTCAAACAGTGCCACTCCCTGATGACCTCATACATTCAAATATGCTAGCCTATGGAGACATTCTCATTCAAACCACCACACTTCATATGATTCAAGGTTACAAACACCGAATTGAAGAGAAGAAAATGCGTTATTTGTCTACTCACTCTCTCCATAGCCCTGGGACAGTTAATGTGCTGGAGTTGAAGGCTGGTTCTTAGTTCAGAGAGAAGACAGCTGCTTTGACTCTCTTTGGGCGTCTGGAGATCAGCTGAGAGAGAAGAAAAAGTAAAAGCCGGGTGTGGTGGTGCACACCTTTAATCCCAGCACTTGGGAGGCAGAGGCAGGCGGATTTCTGAGTTCGAGGCCAGCCTGGTCTACAAAGTGAGTTCCAGGACAGCCAGAGCTACACAGAGAAACCCTGTCTCAAAAAACCAAAAAAAAAAAAGCAATGACAGTTGACCCCGCAGCAAGGGCTGAGAAAGGTTTTTATTCGCTTGTAGAGAATGTGGCACACACACAAGCATCCCAGATTCACGTGAATTCTACTGGGCTCTGCTTTTAGGAATCATGTAGCTACAATAGGTTCTGGCCATTCCTCCAGCCTTGGATCCTCAGCTATTGTGTGCCTATTCCATGTGGCTGTATGGGCACTGTCTGAGGCAGTGCAGGTCCAGTATGTGACACATAAATCCAGGGCTAGGTTCCTTAAGCTGATTTTTGTTTGGTTTTTCCTCCTGAGCCTTTTAATGCTTCCCACCTGCCTTTAAATGCTGTATATCAGCCTTTCAGTATTAGGTATTGTTTTGAGATGGACATCTACGTGGGATGGGCCAGAGAAAGAAATAAAAAAGAGGAATGGGAGGAATGGAGGCTGGGAACCACCCATCTCAAGATAATTTTGTCTTAAAGTAAGGTGTGGTTTTCTCAGACCCTGGCTAATTTTAGAAAAATAATAACTATTAATGGGCTTTTCTTACTCAACTCACTACAGTCAAATATGAGCAGAAAACCTAAGATTGGGAAAAAGCAAAAACAAACAAACAAAGACAAGTGTTCTTCCCCTTTGTGTTGAAACTGTCTACTGGCTAGTTTTTGTGTCAACTTGACACAGCTGGAGTTATCACAGAAAAAGGAGCTTCAGTTGGGGAAATGCCTCCATGAGATCTAGCTGTGAGGCATTTTCTCAATTAGTGATCAAGGGCCCCTGGTGGGTGGGACCATCTCTGGGCTGGCAGTTTTGGGTTCTTTATATAAGAGAGCAGGCTGAGCAAGCCAGGGGAAGCAAGCCAGTAAAGAACATCCCTCCATGGCCTCTGCATCAGCTCCTGCTTCCTGACCTGCTTGAGTTCCAGTCCTGACTTCCTTGGTGATGATCAGCTGTATGGAAGTGTAAGCTGAATAAACCCTTTCCTCCCTAACTTGCTTCTTGGTCATGATGTTTGTGCAGGAATAGAAACCCTGACTAAGACAAATTGGTACCAGCATAGTGGGGTATTCCTGTGACAACCTGACCATGTTTTGGGGAGGACTGTGGAAGGACTTTGGAACTTTGGGCCAGAAGATCCATTCTGTGTTAAGAGCTCTGTGGGATGTTGAGTAGGAGCTTGGAAGATAATATTGAGAACAATGCAGAAGATGGAGGCATGGCTTGTGAAATTTCAGGGCTATTGTTACTTTGTGAAGATTCTGTCGTTCTGGTTAGCTGGGGCTGAAGAATCAGCTGTGATTAACAAGATACCAGAACTACTAAAGCAAAAACTTGGCATTACTGGGACCATTGATGCTGTTTAGCTGGAGCTAAGAAATTAGCGGTGATTAAGAAGAGACCAGCATCACTGAAGTGACATCTTCTGGGAAGTGTTTTCTGAAAGCACAAGGAGGCTGTGTTCCAGGGATAGCCATGGTTGTACCTTGTGCTATGACTGGACTTGGTAATATGTAAGAGTTACCTAGGTGGTACTGGTTTTAGAGGCATGAAGGAGTCATGCAGAGCAGCTGAGGCCACAGAAGCACTGTGAGAGGCCATGGAAGGCCATTGGTAAAGGTGCAGCTCGGTTGCAACTGATGGCCCAGGATTGAAGGGGTCATGCAAAGGAGTTGAGGCTTGGCACCATGAAGAGAGCCTATGAGAGGCTAGTGTTGAAGCCTAGTTACAGAAGCATTTTGGAGATGCCAGTACCATGAGATGATCACCAAGAACAGCAGCAGCAATGGAGTACAGGCATCTGGAACCTAGAGGACAATGTGTGTGCTACAAAGGGCATGGCTGGAGAAGTGACCCAAGCCCTTGGAGGAGCTCAGAAGATCGTGAGTTGGATCCCAGACATTGGAAGGTTAGAGATTGTTTTTTGCTTTTGATTGTGACTGTGCCCTGATATTTTTCCCTCTTGAAGGAAGTTTTTAAATGAAGCCCACAGTTAAGAGACTTTGAATTTAAAGTACTTTGAATTTTAAAAGCTACTGGATATTTTAAAAGGATTGAACTTTTAGTATGTAAAGACTGTGGGACTTTTAAGTTATTTAAGATCTTGGGGATGAGTAAGAACTAAGGTTGAGGCTTACTAGTGATATATTTGTGTGTCAAGTTGACAAGGGTTCAATTGTACTGGCTAGTTTTGTGTCAACTTGACACAGCTGGAGTTATCACAGAAAAAGGAGCTTCAGTTGGGGAAATGCCTCCATGAGATCTAGCTGTGAGGCATTTTCTCAATTAGTGATTAAGGGCCCCTTGTGGGTGGTACCATCTCTGGGCTGGCAGTCTTGGGTTCTATAAGAGAGCAGGCTGAGCAAGCCAGGGGAAGCAAGCCAGTAAAGAACATCCCTCCATGGCCTCTGCATCAGCTCCTGCTTCCTGACCTGCTTGAGTTCCAGTCCTGACTTCCTTGGTGATGAACAGCTGTATGGAAGTTTAAGCTGAATAAACCCTTTCCTCCCCAACTTGCTTCTTGGTCATGATGTTTGTGAAGGAATAGAAACCCTGACTAAGACACTGTCATTAAAAAAGATTTGCAGGGGTCTCATTACTCCCAGGAGATCAGAAATGTTAAGAGTGTGTTTCTGGTCACTTTTTATAATGAGATTTGTCCATTGAAGGATGCAGAAAAAAATGAATAAAGATAGCAACCAGGCACTGCTAAGGTTCTGAAAGGAATAAAACTTGCCACGCAGGAAGAGCAAAGGGATGTGAAAGCTCTGCACTTTCTTTGATGATGTTGCCAGCTCAGCTATTTGGAGGCAAGACATGCATTTGGTGCACAGAAGTAAGTAATAGAAAAAGAATAAATAAAAGGCCTTTAAAAGAATTGCATCCCATTTCTTCCATCACATTGTAAGTTTCTAGAGGGCAGGACATCAGGCTCCCTTCCCTATTCTGCTGCTGTGTCTGGAACAGGTCAGGCAGAGAGAATGAATGGGCTCAGTGATAAATAAGTCCCCCTTGAAAGAAGATAAAGGAAGAGTGAGTGCTGAATGCCATTCTAATGTGAATTGACTGGGAAATTGCTTTATTCCTAGAAGAGAAACAAAGGCAGAAAGTGTACTAACTGTGTGTCTCAGGGTTGTACCATGTCTTGTTACAGTATTTCATTTCCCAGAGATTGACAAGGGTGACGCACCTGGTGCTTAGTAAGAAAAGCAATAGCAGAGGGATGGGCCACACGTGCTGTGCTTCAGTTTCCATAGTTACAAGGAAAACCCTCCTGTTCCTCCAGCAGGTGTCCTGTGAGGTCAGCAGCAGGCAAAGAAGAGGTGAACACAGCACCATTTCCTAGAATGGGGTCAAGATCCAAGGTCAGTAGGTCAGTAGGTCAGTAGGTCAGCAGGTCAGTAGGTAGGATTTACCTCTGCCATTCCAGTGGCTAGCACCCTGTTGAGCCCTTGACAGCTGTGAAATTGAAGGAGTCACTCACTATAGCTTCCTTTTTCTTCCTTCCTTCCTGATTGCAGTTTCTTCCCAGTTATTGGAATTCCCCCACTCATCACAATTTGGCTGTTTTTATATTCTATCCTTGTAGATGTTGTTTGCTTACCTTTCCTGCCTTAGAAGGGCAAGCTATCTGATATGTGGAAATAGATTGTCCATCTACTCATGAAACCTAGAGTGGACAGTGTAAAATTTAGGATGTGTATACCGTAGGTGTAGGGCTGTCTGGGATTGTTAGGGAGGTTTCTGAAATATTTAAAATATTTTAAATTTAGGGACTAGAGAGATGGCTCACTGTTTAAGAACCCCAACTGCTCTTCCAGAGGTCCTGAGTTCAATTTTCAGCAACCACATGGTTGCTCACAACCATGTGTAATGGGTTCTGATGCCCTCTTCTGGTGTGTCTGAAGACAGCTACAGTGTACCCATATAAATGAGGTAAATAAATAAATCTTTTAAAAATTACTCTGAATTTATTTGGTGTCTGTCATAATGCTTTCCTTATCTTTTCTGTTCATGTGAGTGCTCTCTTTCTGTTTGGGTAGTTGGCTTAAGAGTCTGTTAATCTTTTTCATCCTCCCAAAGAACCAGCTCTTAGAATCATTTATTCTTTTATTCATTTTTTTCTATGACAGTGAGTTCTGCTCTGATTTATACGATTTCTTATCTCTTCTTATTTCTTTCTAGCAAACTTGGTTTGGATTTGGTTGGCTCTTGTATTAAACTTTTTGAAAGACATCATTAAGCTATTTTGTGCTCTTTCTTACCTTTTAACGTTCAGAACGTCTATAAATTATTTTCCTGGTAGGGTGGGTTTCCATGTACTCTAGGTATTTTGTTGTGTTTTCATTTTGATTTAGTTCCAGGATTTCTTTTTCTTTCTCCATTTCCTTTTTTGACACATTTTTTTAACACCGGAGAGCTATTTTTATCTCCATGAGCAATAGACACTTTTTTCTGCCCTCAACTATTTTCTTAAATTCTTAACATTATGTGTCAAATAATGTTACCTGAACCCTGGAAGGGGTAACATTTATGGCTCACTGCCAAAAGTCATTATTGCTAGCATTTTGGTCCAATTATGAGTCTCTGAATTAATCTTGTCCAAACAAGCAAAAGCACCTCTGACCAAGGCTGAAAGTAGCACTAACCTATGAAATAAACATAAATATTTGGAAGATAGTTTAACATCATGTCCATGTAAGATAATAACAGCCATGGATTTTTGCTGTGGCTTATGCATGCCCAGCCTTGGTCTCCAATAAGACATTAGTTCCTTCTGTGAGTTGAGCTTTAAATCCAATCACAAAGGACTTGATTGACAGTCATGCCATTACTGCAACAGGGGTACATCGTTCATTGCAGGTTAATGTCATAGTACTTAGACCTAACTGCTGAGAAGGACCGCTGATAGCCTTTAATATCCTGTGGATGGGTTTCTAGTATCTAGAAATCTAGAAGGAAGCTTCTAGCTCCATTCTAGCTTGATTTTTCTTTTTCTCACAACCAACTTGTGTGAAATCCACAGCAATACAGTCCTGTCATCTAGCACTGGCAAACGATCAAGGAAAGCTTTAAGAGGCTGGATTGTTCTGGGGCTCTCTCTGACCAGCAACTCTTGTGGAAGCATCTCACACCTGGCATTGGGATCTTTTGTAAATAACCTATGGTCCGAAGGAGCAGCATTACTGAAGCAGTGAAATATCTCCCTCTAAAACCTTTTCAAACTTTTCTTTTTAAACTGACTTATAAGATAGACTTGCCAAGGGTGTCCTCATACCACCTCTGTTTGGATTAGCTCTTTACCCACTCCCTACTCTCCTCTGTCCTCCACCCATCCTTACTTAAACCATTCCACTCCTAGTATTTTCTCTTCTTACCTGAGTATCTGTTGTGGGGTCTGAGAGTCGCCACATGAATAAGGATCTTAGTCAAACACAAAAGGTTTATTGAGCGCACACCCTAATACTGATAAGATCAGGAGCACAAAAAGCAATCAGGCGCCTAACTGTGGTACCAATCTATCTTCAGGGCAGGATTTTTATAGGAAAAATCAGGTTCAAAAATTTAAAAGGCAAGGAGAGGAGCAGCACTGTGTTTTGGCTTGCTAGACAAAGTATTACCAGCTAAGCTAGCCTTTGAGCTGATTGATCCTGAGTGAGGGAAGAAGGGAAGAAGATAGGGGTGAACAGGGGAATTTCAGAACATTGAGATAACAGGACATGAGGATTAGATTCATAGCCTTTGGCTTATTAGTCGCATTCTTCAGTGTCAGCCACAAAAGCTACAGTGAGTTTATACACAGGTACAGAAGGTTCTGCCTGCTGGTCAGCTCTGACTTAAGCCATAACAGTTCACACTGACCTTTAATTTGATGCATCCTATGTAAAGCTTTGTGGAATTCCTTAAGATTAACAAACCTCAGGATATCAGAACAGAACAGAATAGGACAGAACAGGATATGTGATCAGCATGACCTTGTTCTGAGTCAAGTTATTTTTCTATGTTAATGACTGGCAGGCATGTTAAAATAGCAATATGAAGTAGCTGGCAGGCATGGAACAAAATGGCCACAGCTATTCTAGGGGCAGCGTGGTCAGACAATATTATCAATATTTTACTATACTCTTTCTATCATGTCACCTCTGTCAATGGTATCTTTCTAGCTTTCTGGCAGCTACAGATACTCCAAATAAAAGATGTAACCATGAAGTTCAGAGCTATGGATTGCAAGAACATGCAATATTTGTCTTTCTCGGCCTATATCACTTCATTTAGTGTAACAGTTTCCAGCTTCCTCGTTCACTTGCAAATTGCACAATTTAGTTTTTCTTTACCACTGAGTATGATTTCATTATGTATATATACCTGATAAATGGGCATATTCATTAGGTATAGACATCTAGTATGATGGCTAGTTTTAATGGTCAGCTTAACACATTCTAGAATCGTCTGGAGATGAGTTTTAAGAAAAGATTTTCCTTGATCAGATTGGCCTGTGAACGTAACATTAAGAGATTATCTTGATTACATTCACTGAGGTCAGGAAACCCACGAATTTTGGGTGGCACAATTACCTAGGCAGAGAATTCAGAATTGTCTAGTAAGAGTAGAGAAAGCAAGGTGAATCTGTGTGTAGCTGTATTAATGAACTGCTTTCTGCTCCAGTGGATGAAGTGTGGCATGCTGCTTCAGGTTCCTGCTGCCTTGCCTTCCTTCCCACCGTGGTGGGCTGCTGCCAGGAATGGTGAGCTAAGATAAACACCTTCTCTCTGCCGGATTGTTTTTATAAAGATATTTTGTCCTAGCAACAAGAACGGAGACTAATACCTCTGGTTCCATTTCATAGTTACTGTGAAGTGAGCAGAAACTAACACGGTTGACCAAGTGTCTTCATAGCAGCTTTGGGTCAGTGCCTAGAGTGCATATAGCTAGATCGTATGGCAGTGAGACCCCACCACCACCACCACCACCACCACTGATTTTCATAGTTGCTACAACAAATTAGAGTCCCAGCAACAGGGAATGAGGACTCTTCTCCCACTTCCTAGACAACATTTGTTGTTTGAATTCCTGTTGATGTACCTTCTGACTGGGGTGAGATGGGCTCTCAAAGTAGTTTGAGTTGGCATATAGCTGACAGCTAATGATTTGGGCATTAAAAGGAAAATATTTACTAGCCACTTATATTTCCTCTTTTTAAGAACTTTCTTCAGCTCTGTAACCCATTTGGGGGCTTGCCTCTTTGTTTTCTTCATCTTGAGTTTTCTCAACTTTGTAGGCTGCTTCTTCACTCATCAACTGTTTCCCTTATTGCAGAAAAGACTTAATTTTGTGAAATCCCACTGGTCAGTTGTTGACTTTGTTTTCTGAGAGGTCAATGTCCATCTAGAAAGTCCTTATGTTGCTACACCTTGGGGCATGCTCTCCATGTTTTCTTCTAAATGTTCCGGGTTTTGCTTTTAGGTTTTAAGTTTTGCTCCATTTAGAATTGAATTTTATTCCGGGGGAGACATAGAAGTCCACTTTTATTCCTTTACATATAGACATTTAGTTTTGCCCCTAACATATGCTATTGAAGAGGTTGTATCTCCTCCAGTGGGTGCTTTTAGCATATTTTTCAGAACGGCTTTGTCAAGCGGCTGAAATTTCATGAATTTATATCTGTGCCTTCTATTTTGTTCTACTGGTTATAATATCTTATTTTTATGTAAGCACATGCTGTTTTTATAAATTACGGCTCTGAAATAAAGATTTAAATTAGATATGGAATTATTCTAGCAGTATTCCTCTTGCTGAAGGTTGTTTTGGCTTGGCTAACACACACAAACACACACACACACACACACAGAGAGACAGAGACAGAGACAGAGACAGAGACAGAGAGACAGACAGAGAGAGAGAATCTGTGTGTCCTCTGGAAGAATAACCAGTGCTCTTAAGCCACTTCATCAGCCCCTGGGAAGTTTGATTAAAATGTGCTGTCTTTGGTAATCTTTTCCTTTAATTTCTTTAATACAATCATGGGGGAAATCGACTAGAGACATTTAGAGAAACAATTTGACACCCAGCTAAGGGAAACACAATTCCCCTGTGTTGGGTCTACATTTTGGGGGGAAATTAATACAGCAATTTACTGAAGCAATATTCACAGTAAGAATTTTCAGAAGAACAACCATAACACTGTGTCTTAAAAGAGAATCAAGTTAACAGAGTATTAAGCACATTGGTATATGAGACAAATTTCCCTCTGTGAATTAATATATGTTGATTACCTAATTGAATACATTGGCCAAACCATAATAGAAAAGAATTTTTAAAATTGTATGGAAATACCAGTTTAGGACAAATCCACTAAAAAAAAACTAAACATATTCTATAACATATGGCCACAAATACAGGCACACGAGGTCACAAAGTACTTCTCTGTTTACTAACATTACTAAAATTACTTTAAGTGTTTTAAAGGAAACATCCCAACTGAACTTTTCCATGATCCAGAAATTTCTTAAAATCAAAGGTTGTTTTGTTTTGTATTGGTTGTTCTGTAGTTTTTTCTTTCTGAGCAGATTTAACTTTTGCTTTATTTTTAGTCTTTGTAAAACCAGATATTGTCATCTACCCCAGGCTGACTTGATTACTAACATCCTCATCCTTATATGCCCGGGATCCCAACTATGATTCTGGTTTTCTAAATGGAAAGGAAAGTGCCCAAGGCATGACCTGATATCGTGGACAGTACAGAAAGTAAACAGAATGGTTTCTCATGCATTTAACAAAAATTATAGAATACAGTAGCACTTTCCTCAACCACCAATAAGCATTCACTGCTAGTGCAATGACCAGTCCCAGCCACAAGCACTGCTGAGCTCAGCCAGGTTCCTTCAGTGGTCACGTTTTCATATCGTTCGGTTTGGGCTTAGTTTTCTCCACTATCCTCATTCTTACCTGCTTGATCTGACTTTATCCATTGCCCCCCCCCCCCTTTTTTTTAAGACAAACGGAGGAGATCCTTTCAGGGGAGGACAAATAAAAGACCGTTTTGCCTACTCCACAGTGCATAGAACATGGAATGCAGAAAAACAATAAAAAAACAAAACAAAACAAAACACAGATCGGAACGAAAGCTGAAATCTGTGAAATCTTTAACAGGTAGCCACATTGGTTCTGAGAAAAGCCAAGATTTTTATCTTATATGCATGTTTGTGGACTATCAGATATTGAAATCAACTTCTCTTTTGTATAATTCAGAAGAGAGTCAAGCTCATCTCTTTCGCCTGTAGAGAATGACATGCTTTTACCTGTGAACCCATGCTTTAATTATGCAGCTCATAAGCAGGACGTGAGTCAAGAACATTTGAAGAAAGTTCATATTGTTTATTTCCAAGATGTCTGGGAATATAAAAGTGATTTCATTTGTTTCCTGGGGCTAAATTTGCCAATCTTTCCACACAGTCAGACAAAGAATTTCATAAACAGATGGGTGTTAGATTTGCCCACATAAAGTGGTACATTTGTTCCAGAAAGAACAAGCTTCCTTAGGGAAGGGCAAGTGGGCTGATGCCAAGCAAGTGCAAAAATCTACATCCAGGTGATACGGCCATGCCCTTGCCTGGGTTCCACTCTCACAGTGTAGTGTGAGATAAAGAATTCTCGGAAGGAGTTACCGAGACAAAGTTTGGAGCTAAGATGAAAGGATGGACCATCCAGAGACTACTCCACCTGGGGATCCATCCCATAATCAGTCACCAAACCCAGACACTATTGCATATGCCAGCAAGATTTTGCTGAAAGGACCGTGATATATCTGTCTCTTGTGAGGCTATGCCAGTGTCTGGCAAATACAGAAGTGGATGCTCACAGCCATCTATAGGATGGAATACAGGGCCCCCAATAGAGGATCTAGAGAAAGTACCCAAGGAGCTAAACGGGTCTGCAACCCTATAAGAGGGACAACAATATGAACTAACCAGAACCCCCAGAGCTCGCGTCTCTAGCTGCATATGTAGCAGAAGATGGCCTAGTCGGCCATCATTGGGAGGAGAGACCCCTAGGACCTGCAAACTTTATATGCCCCAGTACAGGGGAATGCTAGGGCCAAGAAGTGGGAGTGGGTGGGTAGGGGAGCAGGGCGGGGGGGGGGGAGGGTATAGGAAACTTTCTGGATAACACTTGAAATGTAAATAAAGAAAATATCTAATAAAAAAATACAAAAAAAGAATTCTCAGCCCTGACCATAAACACGCGGAAAGTGTAAAAATGAAAACATGTATCTTATTCTATATAAAAGCTAAGTCCATTTCCAAGTGCCTTCTCCAAGGACCATATGAATGCTTAGTGACACAGTTTATAGAATAAAGTCACAAAATACAACTAACATTCTGAGGTCAGACAACAGAGTACAGAACCTTAGAAGTACTGAATAAAATATCCTTTGAAAGCAGGAGGCCACACGCTGGCCTCAGATGGAGAACAACAGAAGATGTCATTCCTAATCAGACACAAAACTAACCGCAAAGTAAAATGAAGCCTAGATTTAAGTAACATAAGTGGATGACAATTCAGTCTGCAGATGAAAGGAACCTATTGTACCATAGGAAAAAAAATCATCTTGAAAATTCCTATAAGTTTATGGTACTTCTGTATTATTTACTTACAAATTCTAGAAG